>PVIR01019157.1:0-32339 GCA_004026965.1 Petromus typicus
GCACACTGAACATTCACACTGCAGAAGGCTCAGCGGGCACATAGAAATGCAGGCAGGGGTGTTCCACTAAGCCAGCGCTCCAAAGAAGGAAGATGTGACAACATTTGCCAGTGCTTTTGTGGTATAAATACTCCTACCATGGCTGATTTCAACCTATCAGTGATTTAACAATGGGCTCATAAAATTCCTGAAAATGCAGCTTCCCTGGGAAAAACACTGAAGAATGAGGAAGTCTGAGGTACCCAGACTGCAGCCAGCACAGCTCTCAGCTCTGAATGAAACCAGGATGGTCCTTCCAGCCCCACTCTCGGCCGAGGTATGCCCCGGGAGATCAGCATAGGAACTCTCTCCCTACAGCAAGAAATCATAAAAAATAAGCTGTTGTGGTTTTAGGTCACTATATTTGGAGAGCTTTGTTACACAGCAAGTCAGCTGATACACACAGGCTGTGCAGAGAACTCGGGCTACAGAGAAGCAAGAGCCATGAAGCCTTCCCTTCACCTTTGTCCCACTGCCAATCCTGTTCTCATGCTTTCTGGAAGCTTTAGGCTGTACTCAGTCCCTGGACACCTGCTGCACTGATACCTCTTCTGCTTTTGCCTCTTTGAATATGCCACCAGTTCAATTTTTTTTTTTTTTTTTTTTAGTTTTTTGAGACAGGGACTCACTTTGTAGTTCAGGCTGGTCCTGAGCTCAGCCTTGAACTCATAGCAATCCTCCTGCCTCTGCCTCCTGAGGGCTGGGATTACAAGCATGAGCCACCAAGCCTGGCACTGTGGTGTGTGCTTACCCAGGTTCGAACCTGGGACTTTGCGCTTGCAAGGCAGGCATGGGAACAGCTAAATCCCCGGCCCTCCACCAGTTCCATTTTTAACCAGACTGGGGGCCAGGCCCAGTAAAGACTTGTATTTGTTTCAGAAAATTTTATATTATCTAAAACTAACCAACTAAATAAATAAATCCAGTTGATTACATTAATATGAAAAAAAAGAAAATGTCTAAAAAAAAGGAAATTGAAGACAGTTAATTTCATCGAGCGAAGCTAATTGAAACCACTAAACACCAGACCACTCACAATCAAACAGCATTGAGTAACTCATCTGTTAGTATCCTCATCTATTTTCCTGTTTCCTCTGCACTCAGACATTTCTTATCTACTCCATCGTCAATAACAGTAGTGGAACAACTGGAATTGTCAATAACAATGAGTTACTGGAATAACCAATCTGTTAAATATTGACTTAGAGTAGTAATGATAGTCAGAGTCATTTTATTTCCAAAACATCCAACTCCTAAAGTTTGGTTTTTATTTTTTATCTTTTATTTTTTTGAGGGGAGGTGACATTTTCTCTCTGAACAGTTTGCTTAGCAGATACTGGCTGGACTCATTAAGGAGTTTTCTCCTACAAAAGTCTTCAAAACTAAGATCAATAAGGGCCGGGGAGTTAGCTCAGTGGTTCCAGCGCCTGTCTTGCAAGCGCAAGGGCCCGGGTTCGATTCCCCGGTAACCACATAACAATACTGGGTGTGGAGACACGCCCAGCAGCAACCAGTACCACATACCACAGTGCCGGGCGTGGTCGCTCACGCCTGTAATCCCAGCACTCGGGAGGCAGAGGCAGGAGGATTGTGATGTGAGTTGGAGGCTGAGCTCAGGGCCAGCCTGAACCACAAAAAGCAAGACCCTGTCTGAAAAAAAAAAAAAAAAACTAAGATCAATATATTTGGACCAGGTGCCTTAGACATATGCAAATAACTAGTGAGTCCAAAGTAACGGGAAGAGGGCAACAATAACAAAAATATAGACAACCAAAAGAGCTCTTCAAAAAAGTCAGTCTCCAAAGCAAGAAAATAATTATCACAAACATCAAGATAAACCTGGGGTAGAGAGGCACACACCTATAATCCCAGCACTGTGGGAGGCTCAAGCAAGATCGCCAGTTCACGTGTAGACTTAGCAGGTCCCTGTCTAAAATAAAAAATAAAAAAAGTTTGGGAATATAGCTCAGCATAAAAGCCATGGATTCAGTTCTGAGAGGGGAGGAGAAGGGGGAAAGAATAATGTTTTTGCATGCGAAGAGGGAATAGGTTACAGATCAGAGAGGGACACGTGAGAGAAACCCTCGGGTAATAATGTTCTCTTTTCTAAAAATCCATGTATTTATTTACCCCATACCAGGGACGGAAGGCAAGACTTTGCACTTGCAAGGCAGGCACAGTGCCCTGAGCTAAATCCCCAGCCCAGAGGTCATATTCCGGTTCTTACCTAGGTCAGGAGACACAGGTATTGACTCTATATTTTGAGTATTCATGCGATTTTCATGCTCTTCTGAACACAGATTTTATCTTCCAGTAAGAAAAAACAATGTAAAAGGGCAGATGTTCTTTGATGTATGATAACCCATTGTAAATTTAAACTCTCATAAGTTGAAAAATCACTTAATACACCTCAGCTTCTGGCATCATACTTAGCCCACATTAAACCTTGACCTCCACTTTGCCCTTACCTGAGCCTTCCTTCGGGCAAACTCACCTTGAATGCAATGCCTATTTTAGAAGGGTGCTGGATGCCTCGTGGACTTGAGTAAACTGGAAGGGGTCAGCGGCTGGGCGCGATGGTGGATGGCTGGCGTACACTGACCAGCATTGCAGTCAGCATGGCCTGTGACGTCTCTGCAAGTCAGGAGCGTCTTCGGTGCGTCCTTCGTTCCAGTTTCTTACTGTGTCTCCTGGTTGCTCATTAGAGGAGAAGAGCCTTGGACCTGCCCTGGCTGCACTATATCTATCTACCACCCCCCCAGGGTGGGGTTGGCACATTAAAGACTGAGAAGCACTGTGCAAAGTTAAAGGCTCTAAGTCACAAGTCCTGAGAAGTCACCTAATCACGTGTGAAGTAGTCACCTTGTCATTGCACCCATTGAAATAATCCAGGTCTGTCCCTGCCCAGGCTGCCATGAGGAGGGTCTGAGAAGCTACACTGTACACAAAACCACTTTAAAAAAACACAGTGGGGCATCTTTTAAACTATCGTTGTCACTTAGCATAGAACCTTTAAATAATCACTTGTACAAAAGAAACAACCACCTCCCCTTAAGTTTCTTGCTTTTCTCAACTCTGCTTTACCAAAGTTTGCTTTTCTTTTCACCTTCACAACCAGGTGCAGGGTCGTCGGGGCCCTGGGCGAGGTCTCTGCAGCCAGTAACGTGTCACACTGCATGAGACCCACACAGTTGACTGTGCATGTGGGCTAACAACAGTGTCCACCCTCAGCTAGACCAAGCTGAGCACTAGTGGAAACAGGATCAGCAGACAAGAGGCCTCAGACCTTTCAATTGTTCATGGCTGTTTGTCTTACTTTCTGAAGTTTTTCAAAACACCAAAAATTAAGTACAGGGCCAGGGATTTAGCTCAGTGGTTCCGGTGCCTGCCTTGCAAGTGCAAGGTCTTGAGTTCATCACTGGTAATCACATACAACAATGCCTGGTATGGTGGCTCAGACTGTAATCCCAGCACTCAGGAGGCAGAGGCAAGAGAAATGCTAAGTTTGAGGCTGAGTTCAGGAACAGCCTGAACTACAAAGTGAGACCCAGACTCAACAAACTAAAAACCAACAAAAAACACAAAAAATGAAGTACGTAAACATAGCATGATTTCTCTACTGAACAGATGTCAGGATGGATGATCTGTTCCTGGACAATCACTCAGGCCAACTGAATCAGGCTCCTCACAGAGACCCCGGTGGGTCATGTTGAGGACATGGCTCCCAATCTGTCCATGCAGGTTCAAACAGTGGTTACAAGAGTTAGAATCATATTCACATTTTTTGTTTGGGGAGGGTATTCAGGGTTGAACCAAAGACCACACACAAGGCAAATGTGTTACTGCTGAGCTACATTTCCATCCCTTTTCATTTATTTTGAGACAGTATCTTTTTAAGTCACCCAGGCTAGCTTGAAGTGGTGATGTTCCTGCCTCAGCCTCCCAGATTGCTAGGATCACAGGTGTTTGCCACCACATTCAGCGTTATTCTCAATTTTTTACAAAAAGAAAGTGGGAAGGGGTGGCTCAGGCTGCACTCAGTGGCCAAGCACTTGCCTAGCATAGGTATAATGTTCATCATAAACAAACCACATAAAACCAACTAAACTGACAACAACAACAAATTCTCTGCTTGGCACATCATAGGAATTTTCTTTAAATCAGTGGCAATGAATATGTGTGCTACTTTGGATAGGACATTTAGTCTTCTAAACTTCAAAACACAGAAAAGCAACTTTCAAAAGGTCCAAATGAACAGGAAATTAAAACACATTTGTAGAGCCAGACCAGGTTTTTGGCATTAGAGTCCTTCTGCTGAGTTTCAGGAGCTGACGTGATGTTCGGGTGTTGTGGATACTTCAAGTAAATGGAAGCATTTGGCCATTGTGCTTCATTATCCATTCATTTTTGCACTTTTTTACTTTTTTCTTTTTGTGGTGCTGGGGATTGAACCCAGGCCGCTGTGCATGCTAGCAAGTACTGGGTACCTCCCTGTCCTTTTATATACAAGTATAGTTGTTGTTTTGTTTTGTTTTGTTTTTCACTTTTGAGACAGATTCTCCCTAATTTGCCTAAACTGGCCTCAGTCATGTGACCCGCCTGCCTCAGCCTCCCCAGTAGCTAGGATTACAGGTATGTGTCACAACCGTGGCTGTACATAAATTTGAGGACCAGTCTCTCCAGATTCTGAACTTGGTATCAATACCCCAAGGTGAGATACAGCTGTGTATTTCGGGTGCTGGTATGTGTATGTGTGTGTGTGTGTGTGTGGCAGAGAGAGAGAGAGAGCATCTTGATGACTATATGAAAAGAAAGAGAAAAAAACAAGAACAAGAAGAAAAGTGTGTGACAAAATTGTTAAGAATCCCCCCAGCGCCCATGTTCCTTTTAGCTGCTCTGGTCCCGCCCAGCACTGTAATTATTAGTTGTGAGACTCGGCAAGTTACTGCCTCACTCAGCTCGGAATAAATGTTCAGGTTTGTACAATGAGGACAAAAACACAGGATCTGTTTTGTAGATTGATTACACTAATTATAGCACTTCAGTTCACAAACATTTTTCTTTTGTTTTTCACGAACACTTTTTGTAAGCATTTTGGTCCACAAACGGAAGCACTTGACAAATCTTGTTTGCAAAGTACAGCAGGGGACAACAGGACCTCGGCCATCTTTAGTGCAGGAATACAGATGTGGCCTTGTTTTCCATAATAGTGGAGCAAATGAAGTTCGTGAAGCCAGGAAGCACTAAAAATGATAAAGGCTCCATAAATATTAAAGACAAAATGATTAAAGAAAAAGACTAGGTATTAACTTACCAAGGAGAAGAAATCACACCAGAGGCCAGGGTCACTTGGTGGTGGGGGTGCTTGCCTAACATGTCCGAGCTTTGAGTTCAACACCCAGCACCACAAACAAAAAACCTTAATGTCATAGCATGATTTTTTTTTTTTGTAAGGTTTTTTGAGACAGGGTCTCACTTTGTGGTTCAGCCTGGCCCCGAGCTCAGCCTCCAACTCACATCACAGCAATCCTCCTGCCTCTGCCTCCCGAGTGCTGGGATTACAGGTGTGAGCCACCATGCCTGGCACTGTGGTATGTGGTACTGGTTGCTGCTGGGGTGAGTCTTCATGCCCAGTATTGTTATGTGGATACCGGGGATCGAACCGGGTCCTTGAGCTTGCAAGACAGGCACTGGAACCACTGAACTAAATCCCCGGCCCTGTCATAGCATGATTATTAACACTGTGCTAGTGACATTTGTGCAGAAGCAGTCCACAGAGCGGACCTAGTGTGTCGCCCGTGCAGAGGCTGCCTGCACAACCGGCCAGTGCTGGTAGGTGTCCAGGCACTTGGATTTCACACAGGTTCCTACCTGGACTGGAAAGAGCGGCTCACTGCGCCTGCGCTGCTTGTGCAGACAGCTTGGTGCAGGCTGAACACCTCTTTCCCTCGAGAAGTTCAGATCTGTACAACGACAGGCTGTCTGCAGGCTCACTCCCCAGTAAACAGGGGGCTTCCAGATGACAACATGTCAACGCTGCTCTCACTGAGCGAACTCATGGCTGGAGGAGTAAGTGCATCCCCTTCGAAGGTGCGCCTCGTTTTCCCCAGATTTCAACCCCCATGTCCTTTCTCTTTACTGATTGTGCCGGAGTCTTTTCACTGCGGTAAATCACTGTCCCGTGAGAGGCAGCCTGTGAGTGGAGTCCCGTTAAGGACCCGTCAGACCTGGGAGTGTTCCTGAGGGCTTCCCAGCAGGGCTGAGCAGTTACACCGGAAGCTGTAGTTTGGGAGAACTGGGAGAAAGTGCTGTTATCAGAGCGTTGTCTCACTCAGTGTGGATGAATAGACATAGGATTTTTACAAAAAGTCTCAGAACATAATGATACAGGAGGCATAGCACTCCCACCTGCTAGATGCCAGACAGGCTGAGTTTGTGCCCTGTGAAATCAAAGAATGAATTTCAAGGCACAAGGGAAGTGAGAAGCAGAGAAGGTTTATTTAGTGATAGCTCCTGAGAGACAGAAGGGGGCTTCAGTGGGTGGCCACTAAGGCCCTTTAAAAGTCGGGGTAATTTATACAGCAAAGTCACCATGGTACAAGAGGGGGTCAGACTTTGGATTACAAGGACAGGACAGCCACTTAGCTAACACTGATCCAGGGAAATCAAGTCGTCTAGCAAAGTTAACTGGAAAGAAAAGAAGCGTTCTGGGGAAGGGATGGGCCAGGATGCCCACCTGGCCAACTGCCGCCTACCTGGACTTCCTGGCCCAAGCCAATTTTAGTATAATTCTAAGTTATGCTTATCACTTAGAGAGGCATGTTGGTCTAGCCATTGCATCTTTGTCTTGGAACCTGGCTTTCTTCTCTTGCAAATGTGCCTCTAGCAACAGCTCTAATGCTTTTACTTTTCAATGTCCACCTTCAAAGCCCACTCTGTCCCTGGCTGTACATAAATTTCTACCTAACTTAGCTGCCCATAATAATAGGATTCAAAGTCATTCTTAAATAAGTAAATTAGGCTGTCAGACAGTATTCTGTGGTTGGTGGCCCTTCTCTAAATTAAAAAGATGCTAAGAATATCCAGCAGTTGCAAAAATTCAGCTGCATGACTTTGAATGAAGCAGAAAGCAGCAGTAGCAGCAGTACTGTAATGGCGCCTTTGTACTTTAAAAGCTCTGGGGCTCTTCGGCCTCAGAAGCCATTTAATCTCTCTCACTCATGAAACCTGATTTTCTTCCCAATGTAAGTGAAGCTTATTTCAAAGTTCATTCACAAATCCTGTATGTGTTTAGAGTAAAATGTTAATGTATTATATTATAAATGTGTCTAGTCTATTATTTCCACATCAGTTTGGAGCATAGTCATTCAACAAGAATTAATCGAATACTTTCTACGTGCCAGGCAGACATGTAAAATTCTTTGGGTGAATATGAATCCCACAGTTTTTATTATGATACAGCAAAAAACAGTTTTAAATTTCTTATTAGACAAGCATCTCAAAACCTCATGCTTTATTTTCTGTTGGAGATTATCAACCACACCATGTATTTCGACAGTGTTGTTGTGCTGGGCTTTGTATCAAGTGAGCTAGTCAAGAGTATTGTTTTCCAACCTTTTGATGGAATGCAGATTTCCCATTAAAAAAGCAAATCCTCATTTTTAAAAAATCCAATAAAATGGTACCACTTTCCAGCTGGTTAGATTTAAAACACTGAAAATAAAAGTTTCCTACGAGACTCATCTCCAAGTCTGCACTAGCACATTTTCATCGGAGGGTGGGTGAGGTGATCGCTTTGGTATTTAACCCCAGGCCTGCAAGCGTCTGTCTGTCCACTCTGAGGAGGGAGGGAAGCCCTGTAGCCCTGCAGGTTTGCATAACAGTATGGCCAGGGGTGCTGTTAGATTATTGCTGTTGCTGCTGCCGCCACTGCTGCCAGCCCTTGCATCTGAGTGCTGACAGATTCCAGGACAGACTGTGCCAAAATTGTTGATTTTCCCCTTCAATTTTTGAACTGAGACAACCTCCAATCTCTACCAGACTCTAACCTTTCTATTTTTTGAGGCAATTTAGAAGCCTAAACTAGGAAACTGGCAAAAATGACGGAGACAGAAAATATAAGTATACTCAGCTGCAACAGGAAAGAATACATGAAGTCAAATCATTATTTACTGGGTGCTACCTAAACCCAAGTCAAGTATAAAAAAGTATAGTTCCTGCCCTCTAGGAGAAAGTAGTGTGTGTGTGTGTGGGGGGGGTGTCCATGTGTGTTACTCAGGACTGAACCCAGAAACTTTGTACTGAGGTACACCTCAGACTTTTATTTATTTTTATTTTGAGGCAGCGTCTCCCTAAGTCCCTCAGTTGCTCAGCCTGGGCTTATACTTGCATTCATCCTACCCTGGCTTTCAGCTCTCTTAACCATTGCCTTTTGGCCTTGAGCTGGCTTATTCAAAGGTAGGGATTTTTATATGCAAAGGAAGGATTCTGGGTCTCAATGCAGGACTGACCCCAAGAACCGAGGGTCAGTGGGAATTAGCATCACTGTCCCTGTGTCCTGGAGCCCTCAGCCTCCTCCTGCCGTGTTTTCGCTGAGCTCTGTGCCCTACTGACCAGTGGTATCAGCTTGAGACGGGTTAAGACTGCTCACTGTTCCTACGATAGCCTTCTCCTCTTCTCCTACAAGGCAAGAGTTTGAGCTGGTCACATGGCCACTAAAGGACATACTTCCAAGGTCGCCTCAGGGGGAACCATAGGCATGTACTGATCTCTGACCACTGCAATGCAGGCAGAAGTTATATGCATGACTTCCGGGTTGTGCCCTTCAAGAGAGCTGTGTGCTCCTCTTCCCTTGTTTTTCCTCTTTACTGCCTAAGTGTGGCTAAAAGGACAGGAAGTGAAGCCACTGTCTTTCACCTAGAGACGAAAGTTGTGGGCTGAGCATGGCAGAAACACAAGGTAGAAGGAGCCCTTGTCCATGCCCAGGCTACTAAGGTTCAAACTTTTATATGAGAGAAAATATTTTTGTGGTCTGGGCTGGTGGGTCTTTATTGAAGAAATTGGACTCTTACCTAACCAACAAACCTGCTTTCTCTGCTTTTCATAGGCAAGATGAAGAATAGCTACCCTGTCACTTCTAAATTTACCAGATCTCAGTTGAGGGGACTAAACTTCAACTTCACCTACCCAGGCAAGAACATTCGCTGGCCTATGTTCAATCCACTAGTTGGTTCAACTAACAAGGGAGAATCAAAGGCAAGCCTTGCTACTGGGGCTCCTCCCAAGCTGAGTAAGTAGGGGTCCCTTTCTTATTGGAGAGTCCTCTACTTTATCGACCAGGCTCACTCCTCCTCACATGGCACATAGAGCACGCCAGCGCCCAGCACCCTTAGAAGGGCGCTAATCCTGCTCTCGGAGGGCTCTATCTTCATGACCTGTTCACCTCCCCATGACCCCGCCTCCTGTTACCACCACTCTGGGGACTAGAGCTCAACATGGTCTGGGAGGGGGCAGGGCAGAAACAGTGCTGACCAGTGCCAATGGGAGAGACGATCCAGGGAAATGACAGAAGTAAACAATGCGCCTCTTTTTTTTTTTTTTAATTGAAAGGTCACTGAGTCTTCATGCTCCTCATTGTCTCTCATCCCCTCCTCCCTCCTGAAACTAGCAGCAAACAGTAGACAGTGGTATTAAGTGAATGGACTCCAGAGTAACCTGTGCAAATCATTCCCTTGGAGGTAGAGATTTCCTCATTTTCATCTATAAAATATATCTAATTAATACTACCCGTGTCACAGGATTATGTTAGAATTAAAAGAGGTAATTTATGCAAAGTGCTCAAAATAGCGCCTGGCACAGAGTAAGTTCTATGCATATCAGCTATCATTGTTAATTAAACCTCTGATAATAACTAGGGCTCTTTCATAAATGAGTGCTTATTAGGCATTTGCTGAATGCCAGGGGTAAGGGGCCAGCTGAACTAAATGACTTGCCCGATCTCACAGCTGATGATTGATGACACCGCATTTCACTGGGTAAGTCAGACTCAAAGGTGAGTCCTGGGGAGAATTTCAACTGCACCCCTCCTTCCCTCTTTTCCACCTTTCTGCTCGCTCGCTCTCTGTCTCTGTCTGTCTGTCTGTCTGTCTGTCTCTCTCTCTCTGGTCCTCACAGAATAGAATTAGTATCTAACTGCAAGAAGCACAGTCTAGTGAATAGAGAGGCTAGTCAATTATCATATAGTGTACTGAGTTCCATGACAGAAATTAAAAACTAAAAGGTCATCGGAGCCAGAAGAAGATAATGAACCAAACGAGGCAGACAGGGGAGAAGGAAGGCTTCCTGGGAAAGAGGACTGATGCTGAAGTCAGTGAGGGAAAGCTATGATCGATGGGAAAAGGCTCACCACACACAGATGCTTTACCAAGTTACTAAAGTGGATCACTGTCTAGAACAAAGACAGGTCAGTCGCATGCTAGGGTGACAAGGCTGTGCTGTTATCCATAGGCATGTGTGGTTTTGGTCAAACAGAAGATGCAAAAACCAATATCTTGACTTTTGTTATTAGACAGGATCCCACCATGCATTTCAGGCTGGCCTTGAACTGACTATGTAGCTTATGCTGGTCTTGAACTTGTGGAAATCCTCCTGCCTCAGCCTTCTGAGTGCTGGGGTTACTGTTACACACCACTATACTGGGCTTTCACTTTCAAGAAGTCTGTTAAGACAACACAATGCAAGGATGGAAAACCACTCCTTCCAAGGCCGCGTTGTTTGCTGCTGTGTCTCTTCAGAGTCTAGGGCAGAATCTGACCCAGCAGAAACACCAATAGCTGCTTGTTGAATAACTGAGTGAACTGGATGAAAAACAAGTACATCTGAAAAGCCCTGTTTGCCAACCTTTGCCCATCTCTTGTGGGTTGGTGCTGATGGGAGCAGTTTTTCTGGCTTACATCTGAAGGAGCCAATAAACTGTGAAGTTATATATTAACAAGCTTTTCGGATGGTTCTATAAATGACACAGCAGTCCTCTAGAGACTGCAGTGCCACTTTAACTCCAAAACAACAAATGGGCACATGATCATCCTACCTGTGCTAGTCAGTTTTCTGCCACTGTGACAAATGACCTGAGCTGATCGACTTGAACAAAGTTTTACTTTGACTCATAGTTTCAGAGGTTGGTTGGCTCATTGCTTTGGGCCTGTGGGGAGGCAACGCGTCATGGCAGAGGACGTGTGATAGAGCCCAGTCACCTACTGCATGGTGGCAAAGAAGAAAAAGAGCAATGGAAGTGGGGTCCCATCTGCTCTTTAAGCCACACCCCCAGTAAGCTTCACTTCCTTCCATCAGGCCTTCATGAGAGTACCACAGGCTGGGGACCAAGCCTTTAACATAAAACTCTGGGGAATATTTTAGATTCAAACAATAACATTGCTAGAAGTTAGCTAGGAATGTGAGGAACAGACATAAAACACAGTCTTGTCCCATGGGTGGAAGATACAATATAAAGTTGGGAATAGCATGCATAATAAAAGTATGGTCATTCGCATGTTGGTCATGTGATAGTGACTAATGGTAGTTTAATTCATACGTGCAAGAATGCACAAGTAAGTGGAGTGTAAGATAAATAACTGAGGATAAGATTTCAGAATGCAAGTGCAATTTCACCTTGGCAACATATACTTAGAAATAATGACATATTATCACTTAAATCGCAAACTACCATATGAGGTCAGATTCTCATCTTACAGGTGAGAGAGATGAAGTTTACAGAGATCAGGGAAATAATCTGCCTAAGGTCACAGAGCTAGATCTCTCCTACTCAAGCCAACTCAAAGCTGCCCCCAAACTTTCTACCTTCAATTTCCTATTTTATTTCAAAACTTTATGAAGAGTAAGTTCCAAATCAGGCATGGTGGTACATGCCTGTAATCCCAGCACTTGGAAGGCTGAGTCAGTAGGATTGTGAGTTCAAGTTTAGCTGTGGAAAATCCCAGGTGGACCTAGACTAGGTAGCAAGACTCTGTCTCAGAAAATATATATGAAAACATGAAATCAAGAGGAAGTGGGGGAAAAAAGAGAAAATGAATCAGATGTATATATAACAATATATTTTCTAAAAATAATCAAATTCAGTAACAGAATTTCTCTTTTTCATTTTTTAAAAATTATTTTTGAGATATCTTCCTGTGTTTCCCAGGGTTCATGTGATCCTCCTACCTTAGCCTTCCAGGAGCTAAATTTCTTGAAGACATTTCCCTCCACCCTCATTATAACTCTCGTCATAGTCTGTTTGTGCCGCTACAACAAAATATTAATGACTGGGTGATTTATAAACAGCAGTTCCCTGGGACAGTTCTGGAGGCTGCAAGTCCCGGCTCGGAGCGCTACTTTCTCCGCTGTGGATGGAGCCTTCATGCTACATCCTCACAGGCTAGAGGCAGAAAAGCAGAAGGGGTCAGCTGCTGAGTGAAGCCTCTTTCATAATGGTCTTAATTCTGTTCACAAGGGAGGAGCCCTCGTGCTCTAATCACATCTCTTTAAGTCATTTTAATCCTATCACATTGGAGAATCAGTTTCAACATGAATTTGGGGGAGATATACTCAGGTCATAGCCCTCCTGGGGAGAGAGCAATAACATCAGGTAATTTGATGGCGATTTTCATGGAGGAAATGGGCTTGGTCGGGAGGCGTTTGGAATGAGACATAGAAAGCCTGCTGTCCTCTCTTCTAGCTGAAAGCTAACAAAATAAAAATCTCTCACGTCACTTTATAAAGTTATTTTCTTGAAAACTTTTTTATTAGGAAAAAAAATTTTAGGTGAAGCCAAAATAGATTTTGTCTTAACCCATGATCATGATCCAAACAATTTAAGATACAAAGTTGGATAAATAAATGGAAACTAGGAGAGTGGCCAATTCTAGACACACACCAAAAAAGTGGAAAAATTTTTTCCTGTTATGTTGACCACATTCCTCCTCTAAACCACAAGCTCTCGATTGAACAAGTATTAAAGCATCTTAGTTGTTCAGAATGGCTGGACAATGGGGCCACCTACTTAAATTTATTATTATTATTATTTTTTTTTTGGATAAGTTTTCAGTTGCACCACTCAAGGTTTTCCATTAAGTCACTAGTTAAAACTGGTGGGTTCTGATTGGTTAAACTTAAGTTTCATTTTGCTACTTACATTGCTTTGTATTTCAAAGGCTTCTCAGACAATTATTTTAGCCATGTAAATATTGATTGATTTACTATATGTAAATTTACTATATGTAAATTACCTCAATATTTAATTAATCTGGCTTATTAATCTTTAACTCAGAAGCAAGTATAAAGGATTTTTCAGTGCTTCAGATCCATGTTACTTGCATTAGTCTGTTATCTGTTGCTATAACAAAATACCTGAGTTAGATGCTTATTTTTAAAAAGCTTTCTTTAGCTGAAAGACCAACACTATGAAGCTGTATTGGTTCAATCTCTAGAGAGGATTCCCTTGGCTGCATTACAATATAACTGATGTTATCATGCAAGAGGGGGAGATCACATGGTGAGGCAGGAAGCTGGAGCCCAAGCATCTTTCTATTTGTATAACGACCCACTCTTGTGAGAACTAACCGGAGTTCCAAGAGAACGACAGCCATCCCCAATAACCTAACTCCCTTCTACTAGACTTCACCTCTTAAAGGTTCTACCACTTCACCACCACCACATTTCAAGACCACATGAACCTTTGGGGGATAAACCACATCCACTCATCTCTCATTTAAGGCCAACACAGCCTTCAAAACCCTGCCTTAGTCTACCCTTTCCATCTCATCCTTCTCCCCCCTGCTTAGTGCCTTTAGCTACTTCTGTTTCTCTCTGTTGCAGGCTCATCTTCTCAATTTATTTGCCCTGTTGACTTCCCCTGCCAGGAAAGCAGAGGCCAGATTCCTTCTCATGATTCACATCACCCCTAGAACTTCCCTTTTCCCCAGACCACTCTGTCTCTCCCCGGCAGCACACACAAACTCTCAAAAATAATATATCTATTTACTGTCTTCCTGGTGTTCTTGGCTCCCTGAAACGATCTTCCTTCTGATACTCGCTTAATTATAGTCTTTGCTATGACCTCTATTAGACTGAAAGCTGTTAAAGGAAGATCTCAGCCATCTCCCTTGTGTGTGACCCAGACAGGGTCAGCACTCAACAAAAAGTTAATGAACGCATCAAATGAAATGAAATTAACTAAATGATGGGCCTCTCAGGCTGCTTCCTGGAAACTACACCCTATTATCAGCTTATTAACTTCACAATCACCTATTAGGCTGCTCAAGATAAACTTAGGCACATTGAAACTTTTAAGAGTTGATTTGGGCAGACCAGGGTTCATAAACTGGGCAACATCAGAGTAGAAGCAGTTCTGTGCTTCATGGAGAGTGTGTGTGAGGGGGAATCGCTCCAGCAGGACCAAGAAAACAGTGAACAGACAACAGTGAAAAGTGATTAGTTAGAACTGGTGGGTTCTGATTGGTTAAGCTTAAGTTTCATTTTGCTTCTTACATTGCTTTGGATTTGAATGGCTTCCCAGACAATTATTTTAGCCATGTAAATATTGATTGAGTCATTACTATATGTAAAGTGTGGAGGATATGGTGTTGGATAGAATGCTTCCTGTCCTCATGGAAATCGTGATCTAATGAGAAATAAATTTTAAAAAATTAGTCTTCTGTTTACTATATTATCACTTTGAAGACCATTGAGCTAAATGTCTGCTTTCCAAAAGGTAAACACTTTTCAGTGCGTGGAATGAATGGCACATTTATCTGAAGAAACGAGCACTAAGCAAACTTCTACACAATGTGCCACCACTCTCCTTTGAGAATAGTGCTGAAGGAGCTGCCTTCCTTCCAACAGAGAACCGCATCCTTTTCTGTTTCAGAGTAAACATGTTTCCAAAGGGCTCTGCTGCATGAGCTTCAGACACCATCTTCCATCAAATTAGCCAAAGTTTTTGATAAGCAACAAAGAAGATTGGAATGTGAGGCTGGAATGTGAGTCATTTCGTTTTTCCAAAAGTTTGCTGAGATGAGATTCTTTACCCCACTCCTTACAGACAGAAGAGGGTTTCAAACTGTCTCTATCAAACTCAAGGACATAAATTATTACAAAGAAGCGGAAGTGGAACAACTGTATGGTGAAAGGCAGTGGGCCCTGAAACTTTTTTTCTGACATGTTTGATCCCTCTTCCTTTTGAGAATCAGTCAAAGCCCTGCAAGCCCCTTCCCTCCAGAAACGCCCGGGAGCGCCCGGCACACACATCATCACCGGGGGAAAGTCTCGGAGAGGTTTCAAGCCCGGAACACGAACACGGTGGAGTCTGACTGCGCTGCTCTCTTGCTGAGCTCCAGCCCCAGGCTGCCAGGGGTGAGGGCAGCTGCCCCAGCCTGGTTCACACTACTCCCAGACAGTCAGCAGTTTCTTCGAGCCCGAATGACAACAGGTTAAAATTAGTTGCTGATACCAAATGCTTCTGGGAGGGGAAGGTAAGATAAAAGTAAAGCCAGAGAGAAGAGGGAGAGACTGAGGATGAGAGAAGAGATAAGAGAAAGAGACCAAGTGAAGGAGAGCGCAGCGGGTGTGGGATGGAGGGAGGCCGTCCCCCCTCTGGATGTGCTTTCCTCTCTGGGCTCCTGCTGGCCCGCTGGCCTCCGGGCATGGCCCCTCCCCGGCCGGCCGCCCTCCGAGACTGATTCTCTCGCCGGCTGCCCCTGCTCCCTCTCTCTGTAGATGGGGCTCTCCACCTGCTGTGTCCCTCCCGGAAGTTCCTTTCTCCTGAGCCCCCGAGCCCCGGCCCTGAGGCTTCCAGTGAGAGGCTACACACTGAAAAGCACGGCGGCTTCTTCTGTCTTTATCTCCTCGTGTGCTTCCTTGCCTTTTCCCTTGCTTTCTGTGTCCGCTTCAGTGGTTTTCTTTCCACTTCCTTGTGGTCTCATTTGTTCCCTTTTCCTTCTCCTCCAATCTGAGCTGCCCTAAAATTTCACACGCCCTTTTCTGTCTTCTTTACAATCCTTTTCCCGAGGAAGCTATAGACTGTAATGACAGAGCGTAGTGTGGCAAAGAAAACCTGGGTTTCAGAGGCGGAGAGAAAACAAACCCTAAATTCTGGCCCTGGCTTCACTGTGTGGAGCCTTAACTTAGTAATTTCTTCGAGCCTTGGTTTCTTCCCTCTGGGGAAAAAAAATCAGGATTGAGTCAGGTAAAATTTGCATAAATACCTGGGAAAGTGCTTGTCATATTCTTCCTTGAGTGAACACGTGGCTGTTTGCATTATGCCAGATTCAACCAGAACGAACAATAGTATTTTCTGCCCCAAATCTCTCACAGTCTAGGAAGGACATCACATAGTGCTGTAGCAGGAGCAACAATAAAAACATTTACAAAACACAAAGGAATAGAAAAGAGGTCTGTGAGACAAGGAAGGCTTCTGAGGAAAGGTGATATTTGAGTTTCATTTAAAGGATAAATGTCAACAAATAGAAGCAGAGAAAACACGTTGGAGTGGCAGATCTGTGTGAAACAGCATGGACCAGTCAGGGCTGTTTCTAGGACGGAAGTGCTAGGTTGGCAGTGACAGAAGACAAGACGAGAGAGGGAGGGAGAGGCCCAATAATCTCTATAACAATCACAGAGATAATATCCAATTATTAGATGATTACCCTGTGTCAGGTAGTGCTGCATAATTCAGCATGTTGAAAGATGATCTGTTAAATCCTCATTATGCCATCCTGAGTGTGGTCTTAGAGCGCCAGAGGGAGGCCACGGGACTTTCTATACAGTGTGGATACTCTGATCATACGGGGATTTAGAAAAGTTACTGGGGCATCAACTGTGGGCTTTTTAAAAAGGGGGGTAAAATATACATAAAACTTACCCCCTTAACCATTTCAAAATATACCATGAGGAGGTACTAAATCCATCCTCAGTGCTGTGCTCCTTTACTACCATTCATCCACAGAATTCTTTTCATCTTGTGAAACTGCAACGCTATCCCATTAAATAACAACCCCGGAATCTCCCTTCCCTCAAGGCCTTGGCTGAGTCATAGTATAAAGAAATCATTCAAACTTTCATGATTGGGTTATTCCAGTTAGCATAATATCCTCAAGATTCATCCACATTATACCATGTGTCAGAGTTAACTTTTTCTCTTCCTCCTCTTTCCTCGTGCCGCTGCCTTTCCTCTGTTTTCCTCTCCTCTCACTTTTCTCCTTCTCCTTCTGCTTCTCATTCAATCCTCTTCTTCCTCTTCTCCTCTGCCTTCTTCTCTTTTTGTTTCTTTACCACTGCGTGTGTATACCACTGACTGTACTCCATTTACACGTCAGTGGACAAGGTCGCTTCTAGCCACTCTTGACCCTTGTAAATAAAGCTGCTATGAATAAAAATGCCCAAACAGCTCCTTGAGTCCCGGCTTTCGGTTTGGAGTACACACCCACCACAAGTAGAATCCCTAGATCATGTGGTAAATCTGGTTTTAGTTTTTTGAGAAGTTACCTGGTTGAAGCCTTGTTTTGGAGAGGAATCCTGGAGAGGGAGGCTGGGAACAGGATACCGTTCTGTGGCAGTGATAAGAGCTTCAGTTTGAAGCTGCCGGGTGTGGAAGGCTGGCAGTGTCATTATGCGGTTGACAATAACTTGGCACCTGATTGGCTCCAAGAGAGGGAGAGGCTGATCGCACCTCCAAATGTGAGGGCCGGAGTCGAAGCTTATGCTAGGTTAGTGGCCCTCACTGAGAAAAGGAATGAAGGAGGACGACAAAAAGATACAGTGCAGATCTCTGGAGAGGGCAGACAAAGCCTGCAGAGCGGGGGCCTGCAGGAAACTCCTTTTCATTTGCTGGCCAGAGCCTTCCGCTATGGCTCTTCTCTAGTATCCTATGGTTTCCTTTCTGGTCCTGTGGTGCTGGTGGAGCTGCCACTATCAGACACACACCAGAACTGTCACCAGAACTGTTCTAACCGTGGCCACATCTCCCTATGTTGAATGGAGATAGAATAAGTGTCATGGTTTGGACCGGAAATGTTCCCCAAAGGCCATGTGTTAAAGGCTTGTCACTGGCTTATGATGTTACTGGAGATGGGAACACCTTCAAGAGGAAGTTAGACCCCTGGGCGATGCTCTTCAAGGGTATATCAGGACCTTGACCCGTGTTTCCCTGTTGTCTGTCAGCCGCCATGAGGTAAGCAACTGTGTTCCACCACATGATTCCTGCCGTGACACTCTGCCCTGCCACAGGCTCAATGTGACAGGACCAGGGACTGAAATGGAGCCAAAATAAGTCGGTCTTTTTCTTTTTCCTTCGTTTTCCTTCTCCTTCTTTTTCCTCCTCTCTCCCTTTCTTTCCTTCTTTTGCTCCTCCCCTCTCTCTTTCCTCCCTCCCCTCTTCCTTCTTTCCTTCCTCCCTCTAGTCCTGGGATTGACTAGAGGAGGTGCTAACAGCACCCCAGTCCTTCATTTTGAAATAGGGGTCTGGCTTAAACTCGTGCTCCCTCGGCTTCAGTGTCCCCAGGTGCAGGGATTCTTTGCACCTTTTCAGGAGACTCGCTCAGTTCACAGTCGACTTTGTCACTGTGTTAGAGAGCTAGCAAGTATAGCCGGTGACCCAAAGCAAGCCACTGCTGGGACTTTTCCTTAAACTGCTTTTCTGCTATACTTGCTGTGTTGTGGTGATCCTGGGAGGTTAGGATATGAGCCTGGATCGTCTGGCGGGGGTGTGCGCTAAGAGACAGAGCTGAGGAAGTGGAAAAATGAGGGCCATGTGGAGACACCAGCTCATGATCCTTTCTTTAGTCCCTGAACCTTGTTCTGCCAGAAACTGCATCTTCTGATTCTTCTGTCACATGAGCCAATTACATTGACTGTCTAAATCAGTTTGACTTTGTTTTCTGCCTGCTGTAGCCAAAATATTCAGCTTCCATGTTCATTCACTGTAAAGAGCTGTGGTAGGCTGTGCTTGGTAACTGGCCCTTAGGGGATTGGTATGTCTGATGATCTCACCCCGCCATCTCTGTGGGAAAAGTGGCATGCGACTGGCATACAGGAGCTCCCTTACTTGTGGTTTCACACCCCACAGTTTCTCTTACCAGTGGTGAATCGTGATCTGAACATTTTAAATGAAAACTTCCAGAAATAAGCAATCTATAGGTTTTAAATTGCACCCTGAGTACGGTGAAATGTCAGGGCCATTGTGTTTTGGGCTACCTGGCATGGGAATTGTCCCTGTTCC
The DNA here is from genome assembly GCA_004026965.1 of Petromus typicus. Lineage (NCBI taxonomy): Eukaryota > Metazoa > Chordata > Mammalia > Rodentia > Petromuridae > Petromus > Petromus typicus. The sequence goes on from PVIR01019157.1 coordinate 19,310, forward strand.
ACACTGGTGCTTTAGTCATTTTAGAGAAAGGTGGTCAGTTTCTTAAAAAGTTAAACACACACCTTACACATGATCCGCCTTTCCACTTGTAGGTATTTATATGAACGAAATGAAATCATATGCTATACAGTATCTTGTTCATGAGCGTTCACAACAGCTTTACAAACGGCCTCTGACATACAGTGATTTATGATCCTTCAACTTCAGGACGGCATGAAGGCAGTATGTGTCTGCAGAGTTCAATCTTTTGTTTTCATCTTGCCCCAGCCCGGCAGTACTGCATGTGGCTCTCTGGAGATGCTAAGCAGCAGCAGTGGCCGTAGCTCCCGGCCAGCCATGCCACCACCAGGGTAAACAACTGGTAAATGCTCGACAGTTCCCCATCTTACTGAGCTATGATGCCCATTGGGCTGGCAGTACTAAGTACTTTCTCAGCTCACCATGAGTTTAGTGGACCAGAACCTCATTGCAAGTCACCGGGAGTTTGTATTTGTCATAGCCCAGAACTGTGAACAAGATAAATATGCAATAGCCCATGAATGGGGAAACATACTATTGTACATTCCTATGGAATACAGTGAATTCATATGAAGGAATGAACTGATGATATGTGCTCCAACATGAGTGAATTCCAAGGTGCTTTGCTGAAAGAGACTAGATAAAACAGAATACAAAATGTAACTGATTCTATACATATAAAATCCGAAGATACACAAACTAATGTCAAGTGACTTAAGACATCACAGTGTTACCTGCTGAGGAGGAGCTGGAGGGAGGGTTATATGAGCAAACTTTTGAGGGTGAGAGATACATCCTTTGTCGAATTGTTGTGATGGATTCTATTATATATATTTGGGGGGGGTACTAGGGACTAAATCCAGGGGCTCGTGCAGCCCATGCAAGTATTCTGCCACCAAGCTACATTCCCAGCCCTTATTTATTTATAAGACAAAGGTCTTTCTAAATTGCCTAAGCTGGGCTCAAAGTTTTGATCCTCCTGACTCAGCCTATTGAGTAACTGGTATTTCAGACAAGTGCCAACTCAGCCAGCTATGCAGGAATGAGTTTTATGGCTGTGTGCATGTGTGTTTGTGCTAGCAAGCTGCACACATTAATGTGGAGCTTGTGGCATACCAATTATAATGCAATAAGCTGTTAATAATTATCCCTAATTTTTAAAGTTTTTCTTATTTTTTTCTTAGACAAAGAATTATGTATTCCTACGCAGTTAGTTAAATTAGGAGGGAAACAAGCCTTAGGAGCCCTGATGTATTTCAGTAGGACCACCAATACGTAAAAACTTTCGGTGGTAGTGTCAGGAAGGACTTCCAGTATCTTGGTAGTATAAGTAGGAGACTGAAAACATGTAGAAGGTGTTAGTGTTCGTGTTAAAGCCTCGCAAATGTACTTTTCATTGTGATGTGGCCATTGCCACTATTATTCACCTTCAGAACTTTATCATCATGCCAAAGTGTAACTCCATCTCTTAAACAGTAACTCCCACTAAACAAAATGCACGCTTCTGAAGACAACATTAATAACAATTGTTGAGCATGTTACACGGAATGGCTTTTAAGGAGACGAAAATCATCTGAATCGTGTTTTCCATCTGCACGGGGTCGGGGGTGGACTGCGGTACAGATTGGACACCTCGATCTTACTGCAGATCTGGTCGCCGTTTCTGACACTCAATAGTCCCAAGGCAAAGTGGGTGAGGTCTCGTGGATGACACATGGCCAGTTCACAGTACTGGAAAAACAGCCTAAACTGCCTGTCCCGCTAATACTGGCTCAGTTGTGACATCTCTGTGTGGGGAGCATGCCCTAATTATCCGGCTTACCTCCAGGGTCAGTTAGTAAATCATTTATAAATTATTTCACTTTCCTCCCTTCACCTCTTCCCTCAAGCTCTACTTTGCAAAGTCAATGGGAAATTTTTGCAAAATTAAGGACAGCTGCGCAGGTTTCCTTTTCAAGCTGCCATTATTTCTATCTCAGGGTGGTTCATTTACGATGAGCTCGTTGGGATCCTCTTTGCAAGCAGGTTGTCACACTTGACTGTGTGATGTCTTCTGGCCCTTTCTTTCGCACTTGGCAAAAAGTGCTCATAAACCGGGATTGAAAGGGATGAAACCTGTCTTTGGCGTGCACCAGGCAGCCAAGGCCAGGGGGCCTTTCCAGGCGCTAGACTTGTCGGTGGTCTTGGGGTCTCTGTGTCTCAGATTCTCGAATCTACCTAGAAGTTGTTTGGGGCAAGTAAATGGGGTAACTTTGCAAGATATGCGGCATACAGTAGCGTCTCATGAATAGAAGAAAGTGACAGCTGGTACCTTCCTCCAACAAGTGACTTCGCCATCAGGATAAGTAATGAGAGGGGAGAAAACAGAAAGAACAGAGGCGCCCCTGGTCCGAAGGATGTGTCTCTCAGTAGAGTCCTCATTCAAAGTGGTGCCTTCATTCAACAGATGAAAATAGGTAGCAAGCGACGACACCTGGATTTTGACAGCTGAGCTTCAGATAAAGATGTTCAAAAAGGGGAGCTGATGGAAATTTCTGAAAAGACCCTGAAATGCCACAGGTTTTGCTAGGACAGCAAATCCTCGCCAGCGTCGCAATTAGGGTGTAGATGGAGTGAGTTCGAGTTTGGCCAAGAAACTGCAGTACCCTCTTGAGCTAAATCCCCAGCCCACTCGCCAAGAAGCTTGCCTGTTCCCACAAAGGCAGCGAGGTAGAGGTCACATCGAACGGTGTGGAGGAGCGAGCAGGTGCCCGCGGAGGGCCTGGGTTTCCGGGCACAGGAGCCAGGGCGCCCCTCGAGGTGTTTCTAGCAGCGGTGGAAGGGCCCCTCTGTTTGTGCGCACCGGCCACGAGCCGGGAGGATGTGGGTGGAGGCGGCTGGCCCGCTTGCGGGGTCCTCGGTCCTCCCGGCCTGGGGCGCCACGATCCCCTCCCCCCGCCCCGCGGCGGACAGCCCCGGGCTCTGGCGGGCGGCGTGAGGGCCGCCCCTCGCCGGAGGCGGGAGCGGCACCCCATTGGCTCGGCGCGCCGGCCAATCCCGGGGAGGCCGGGGCGGCGGCGGGGGCAGTTCGTGCGGAGCCGCGGCGCGGGCAGCGGGCGCAGCAGCCAGCGCGATTCCGAGCGCACCGAGGCTCCGCGGGACGGACCAGCCCGACCCTCGCCGCCCAGGGCGTCTCCCCACCGCCGAGCTCCGAGCCTCGCCCGCGCGGACACTCGGGGCAGGAGCAGGAAGCGCAGAGTGAGACCGAGCCTAGCACAGTCCCGTCCGCCGCCCGCCACCATGACCCACTTCAACAAGGGCCCGTCCTACGGGCTCTCGGCCGAGGTCAAGAACAAGGTACGGCCGGCTCGGCCGGCGACGGCGCCCGCCTCGGCCGCCCGCGCTTGGGGCAGCCCGCGCCCGCGGAGCCGTCGGGGCGGCCGCGCCACGTTCCGCCGCCTTCCTGGCTTTGTTCCCGGGCCGCGGGCTCCAGGCGGCCTGGGAGTCCCGCGGTGCCGGCCGCTCGGCTCGGCTGCCGGGGTGCAGGGCGCGCCCCTCCGGGAAGGGGGCGCTGCTGCCGCGCGCCTGGACCCCGGGCAGCCTCCGCCTCCCGCCGTGCGCCCCGGGGACCCTACGCCCCTCACGCAGAGCCCGCCTCCCGGCCCCGCGCCGAAGGCGAAGTCGGCGGTTACGTGGTCGCCTCGGCCCCTCATTGTTTCTGCCTGCGGGGACCCCCGGGCGGGCGCCTCTCCGAGGGTCCTGCGGGAGGCCGAGACAAAGCCCGAGCGCATAGCTCCGGGCGGGCAGGGTGTGCTGTAGCCCAGACGTGTGGGGAAAGCTTGGGAAGTTTGCAGCGCAGCAGTGGCACATCGGGGAGTATCTTCGTGGGTTGCTTTTGTTCAGGACTTATTTGCTGAAGCGGGCAGTTCTTGAGAGTGGCTGGCATTTGGGGCCTGCTCAGCTTCGCCGCTCAGCACAAGACTGCGTTGGGTTTATCTTGGGACTTTTGGCTTGGGAAGGAGATGAGAGGCGTCCCCCTCCCCAAATCCGCTCCTTCCTTCCTCTCGGCCTGCATTCCAAGCCCATGACATCAGGGGTTTCTGGGGGAGAGACCAGCCAATCGGCGCAGAACTGCGCACAGACCGCTCATTGTCTGCTAGCTCTGTTCCGGCCCGAGCACCACAAAGAAGGGCTGCTGTGGTTAAATTCGCGTGAACCTCCCGGGAGCCGAGGCGCGGCGGAATCGCCGCCGCCCTGCCCCGCTGCTTGTAGAATACACCGGTCCCGTCCGCCCGAACGTCCAGGGCCGGAGCTTCTGCAGGGCGAAGCGGATCGCGCGAAGGTGATGAAGCGCACCCGGGTCGGACCCGAGGGATCCCGCGCCTCCTCCCGCCGCCGCGCTGAGCTGCCCACCAGCCTTTTTCAGCTCGTGGGTTTTGAATAGTCTTTGGAACAAGACTTTTTTAGTCTGTGTATCAAAAACTGAAGTCTGTCTTCTCTCAAATGTATTGCCCATGTTAGAAAGTAGTCTCCTAAAGATCTAACAGAAAGGTGAATGACGAGTATAATTGAGAACCGCACCAACTGAAAACTGCCCAACATACCGACCTTGGAAAACTTTTCAGGGAATCAGCGTTTCCACACTGTAGATGCATGCAGTACCCTGTTCTGCCTGGTGCGTATTAATTATAGTTCTCCCTGTGATTCTTGGCCGGCAGCGTGTAAGCCTCTTTTTTCCCCTAACCTTTGCATTGTAAATGAGGTACTGATAACTTTGGCAGCCCGTCCAGTGACGGGCTTTCCTCGGATGTTAATGTCTAAGTTAAGTTATCTTTTCGCTGACTAATGTACCAGCTTCTGCCCTTTTCCTACTTCGCATTACTGAGCAGACCCAAGGACGTGCAGATGGGAGCTCGATCACTATAATTAGAAGTTTTTTAAAAACAGTAAAACCTCAGTCTGAGAAACTTTGGAAAGTGAGGTCTAAAAGGCGGTGAGGATTATCCCTTTAAGCTCCAAACCTATTTTTAATAATCCCTTTGCTTTGTGTGGTCTTTTCATACACTACCCTTTCATACAGAGTCTTTTGATCTCAGCAGCAGGGCAGCCCTGTGAAGGGGGATGGCCGAGATTATCCAGCATCATTTACAGATCAGCAAGCCAAGGCCCAGAAGAGATGTGATCGGCTCAAGGTCACAGAAGAAATTTGAGCTATTTTACAAATTTCAACTCTAAAAAACTATCTTGGTTGAGTGACAAACCTTGATTTGTTCTACCGCAAGTCATACTGCCCCCTCCCCTACTTTTCCTTTTCCACCTGTCACTTCTTGACATTGTTTTTCATGCAGTGCTTTTTCTGCTCTGGGCTTGAAATCAGAGTATCTGTGCTAGTTAGATCTCTGTATGAAGTGGACAGTTTAAGACTGTTGCATAAAGAAGAGATGTGTGGAACCCCAAATTTAGCACGGTTTGGACATTTTTTTTAAAGGTACTGGGGATTGATTTCTGGCCTGAATGAGCTATGCCTGCACTGTGCCACCGAGCTACAAACATACGCAGCCCTTTTTCATTTTATATTTTGAGATAGCATCTCCAAATTGCCCAACACCAACCGCACTTTGAATTTGGAATCCTCTTGTCCCATCCTCCCAGTTAGCTGGGATTATAGTGTATAGCTGAGCGGTTTGAACACTTTGTTCCTTATTTTTATGTATTTTATGCACATATGCTGATTAAGTGGCAATTTTGTTCGAGCTAGGGCCTCACTGTCTTATGTATTTCAGGCTGTCCTCGAACTTCCTATGTAGTCCAGGCTGATCTCAAACAAGCTGCAATCCATGTCAGTCTCCCAGGTACTGGCGTTACATTCTTTCTCCACCACATCTGACAATTTTTTTTTGAGACAGGGTTTTGCTTTGTAGTTCAGGCTGGCCCTGAGCTCAGCCTCAAACTCATATCACAGCAATCTTCCTGCCTCTGCCTCTGCCTCCTGAGGGCTGGGATTACAGGCGTGAACCACCACACCAGGCACTGTGGTATATGGTACTGATTGCTGCTGGGCGTGAGTTTCCACGCCCAGTATTGCATGTGGTTACCGGGGAATCGAACCCGGGCCCTTACACTTCCAAGACAGGTGCCAGAACCACTGAGCTAAATCCCTGCCCCGGGATTCTTGAAACCTCATTAACAAAGTGAAAAAAAAACATAAACACCTCATAGAGGCAGTGTAGAGTGGCATTTGAATCAAACAAACGTGGGTTCTAGTTCCCCCTTGCCTCTTACACCCCTGTATGATGTTGGCAAGTTAACCTCTTGGATTCTCCGTCAGTAGGGTGGAGGAAACGGTAGTTACCCGCCCCAGACCCTGAGTTGCGTGTCTGCCCCACAGTAAGTCACTCAGAGCCTACACTGGAGTAATAGAAAATTAGTCCTGCTATTATATTCTCACCTGCCTCTAAGTATTATATAAATACATCCTTGATCATGTTATATTTCAGCTATGAAAGCAGTTCATGAATGAATTGAAGGAATCTCCAGTCACAAATACTTGTAATCAGTAAAATTTCAGGGAAAAATCTTTAAGCTTAAGATATTTGTTTGGTGAGATGACAGTACATAGCAGAGCACACAAAACTTACTCTCTTTTTTTGATAATGGGGATTGAACTTGTGATCTTGTGAGGCAGGCACTGGAATCACTGAACTAAACCCCTAACCCAAAACTTACTTTTTTCAATGCAACAATACGTAAGCCTAGAATTTTCTGATTCTTTCCATTTGGAATGCAAATAAAGTTTCTTTAATAACAGAAAAAAGACAACAAAATGATTGATATCCCAAAATTTACAAAGAATGATAATAGGGCAAGGGGTAAAGTAAGAGTGATATAGATGATCCAGTGCAGAATCAGAACCCTCATGATGTGGTACAGTCCTGCTGGTGTGGTTCAGGGTAAGCCAGGCCCTGGTGTGCATCCTGGACTTGAAAGGAATACAGAGTGCTATAAAAAAAAAAAAGATTCCGTAACCGTTCTTCTAGGGAAGCACAATATTTTCTGACAGTTGGTTTTAAACAAAATAGGGTTGAGGTAGTTTCCATACAGTTGAGGGTGCAAGGCCTCAGCCCTCGTCACTCACCAGGCTTGGGGCAGAGAAGAGACTTCAGGGACTTTTCTCATGGGTCCTGGGGAGGAGAGCGAGGAGATAGAGAGAGGAGGGTGTGGCAGGGAGCTGGAACTCAGGCAGGCTAATTGAGTGTTAAGAATGGAGTTGGAATTGCACACTCAGGCTTCTGTTCCGGGGCAGTGTCTGATGTGAGCAGAGGAGCTGCTTCTAAAATCTTCCTGTGCAAAACCACTAGGAAGACTCACTACCAGAGTTTTAAGTCACTGCAAAGTAAGTTAAACTATCATGTAATTGTAGTTAGGAACCAAGTCCCCTGAGGTCCTGGCTCTCTCCACATTGCTTTCTGGACAAGTAGCCACTCGGAGGGTCCCTGGATCAGAGGAATCCCAGGTGACTCTAGCTGTGAGTCATTCTTAAGGTGGAGCTCCAGAATTGTTGTAGAAATGCATAGGTGGGTGTGGCAGTTTTTAAACATTCCAGTTCATACATAGGTTTGTAATGAAAAGGTTTTTGTCTCAGCAGTGCTCAGGATCTGCATTTTCATATAGTAGTAGTTGTTCAGTAAATAATTTTTGATTTAATAAATTTCTCCACCACAGACATTCTGTGCCCCCTAGAAACTGGAAATTAACCTTGCTAAAGTGACGTTTGTAGGAGTGCTTTGGGGGAGGTGCAGTGCTGGGGATGGAACCCAGGACCTCACATGTCAGACAACCACTGAGCTGCATCCCTGGCCTTACATAAGAGAATTCTGAGGCGCCCAGGACAATGTTTATGAAGGTCATGATGACTTTTTGTAAGTTGTTCTTAAAAGAAGTTTATCAGGGGCCGGGGAGTTAGCTCAGTGCTTCCGGCGCCTGTATTGCAAGCACAAGGACCCAGGTTCAATCCTTGGTAACCACATACCATACTGGGTGTGGAGACTCACGCCCAGCAGCAGCCAGTACCACATACCACAGTGCTGGGCGTGGTGGCTCATGCCTGTAATCCCAGCACTCGGGAGGCAGAGGCAGGAGGATTGCTGAGATATGAGTTTGAGGCTGAGCTGAGTGCCAGCCTGAACCTGTCTCAAAAAAAAAACAAAACAAAACAAAACAAAAAAAAACCTTAATCACTGTGTTATCTTTACTGCCAAATTTTGAATTATTCCTTAAGAGACATGTTTTGGCTAGTATTTCTTTTTTATTAGACTCCCCAGCTAGGGAGACATGGTGGAGGTCCCTTTGGCTTAGCTTTGTCTAATGCCTGTGTGTCCTAGACAACCAGTAGAGAAGTGGCTCCTGGCCGGTCAGGGTCTTTGTTCCCAGTAGAGAGGGCCGTTAGAGTTTGCCCAAACCTCACCAAAACAGATGAAGATAATGTGCTGAAATGAGGGGAGGAGAAACTATGCTTTCTGTTTAAAATGCTCAGACTTACTCTGGGATTTTAATGAGGATCGAAATCATGCTCACTCTTTCTATATGCTTTTCTGTGGTGCTATCTGCCTCTATCCACTCTTTAGATTTCAGGAATGGGCCTGCCCGTAAAGACACTCCGGTCCTGCCGTCAGCAAGGGTCCTTACAAGCAAAGACATTATTTTTCCCCTGTGCCTGTTTTCTCTCCTGGTTGTGATGTGAGCTTGACTTGAGTGAGTTTTTCCTCTCCTCCCTCAACCTGCCTTCCTTACTGAGTGGTGTATCATGAGCTATGATAAATGTTTTTTAAAAATATAAATGGATGGTTTTGGCCATTCAGCCAATAACCATCACATCAGCATGAGTGAAGAAATGCTGTATCTTCTCAGTATGAGTAGCTGGTTGTGGGAGGAAGCTGGTCCTTAGCACTGTTCTGCAGTTTCCATTTTATTCAGGACAGTAGCCATTTCGAGTATATTCTACAGCCATTGGTTCTTCTTAGCAGTGACCTCAAACATGTTAATGGGCTTTTAATTGTTACTCGTAATTTCTTCTATTTTCAGATTTCTGTTAATTTCTGGGATGGATCCAGGTTGTTTATAGGACCTGGAGCTTACATAGCTGCGGGGTCCTTCTTTGGAGACATGCACATGTCTTTCAGGGGTTTTTTTTTTTTTCTCTTCTTCTTTTGAAACAGGGTCTTGCTTTGTAGTTCAAGCTGGTCCTGAACTCAGTCTCAAACTCAGCAATCCTTCTGCCTCCAGCTCCCAAGTGCTGGGATTATAGGCCTGAGCCACCACGCCCAGAATTGTGGTATGTGGTTACTGGGGATTGAATTTAGGACCTTGTGCTTGCCAGGCAGATGCTGGAACCATTGAGCTAAGTCCCCAGCCTATCTTTCAAATTTTATGAGGATATAGCCATGTGAGCCCTTGTAGACAGAAAGATGCCTGGTGGTTCTCATCCTAGGTTGTCACCAGTGAGAAAGAGTGCAGTGGTAGAGCCCTGGTTCTATGTCTTTGTGAAATGAGGTAGTTGTAGTACATTTACAGAGTTGTTGGGAGAAATAAGTAAGGTAATAAGTAGGAATAAGCTGCTGTACCATTTTGCTGACTAGCCCTGGTTGGCTGGGTCGTATGCTCTTAGCTTCTTGTATCCTTTTTTTTTTTTGAGACAGGGACTCCCTTTGTAGTTCAGTCTGGCCTTGAGCTCAGCCCCAAACTCACATCACAGCAATCCTCCTGCCTCTGCCCCCGAGTGCTGGGATTACAGGCTTGAGCCACCACACCCGGCACTGTGGTATGTGGTACTGATTGCTGGCAGGCGTGAGTCTCCACGCCCAGCAATCTGTTCTATCTGGGTGAGGCTCCTGGTGGATCAGGGACCAGGACACCAAGCGGTGCCCTCCTATTGGCTTTCATGTCGGAATGTGATCTGCCTCTGGAGTCCTTCCTTCTCCAGGACTCTTCTACCTGGTGTCTTGTGATGCCTTTCACAGTGAAATCCTGCCCTGTTCTTCCCTTCTGTCCACATCACTCTCAGTGCCAATAGAGGCCTGCCTTTGGCATGCTGCTTTTCTGCTTTTTTCCCTTAAGAGATTAGTTTTCTTTAAGGAAAAGGAGCATCATTTCATATCTTGGTTTCACAGGGGTCCAGGTATTCCTCCCCAACTCATTGGTAAACGTTTACCTTTGCATATGTGCATCTTGCTTCCTACCGGGAGCTTTTAGATTTAAGCATTCTTAACTGTGTGAAGCAGATCATAGGCAGAGAGGACAGAAGTTCCTAGTTTTCCCATCCTCAGTGTCTCCCTTCTGTTTCCAGGCGTGGAAAGCTTGAAGGTTTGGGGGTGACTCTCACCCAGCATTTAGAGTAGGAAGGCTGGGGAATGAGGGCCTTGAATGTGGAAAAAGAGGCCCTTTGTGCTTGAGAAAATCCTCCTTTCCCTGCATGCCAAACCGAGGCATGGACACTTAGTTATTACCTGCCCCTCTCCAAGAATTTTTTTTTTTTTTTTTTTTGAGACAGGGTCTCGCCTTGCGGTTCAGGCTGGCCCTTAGCTCAGCCTCAAACTCACATCACAATCCTCCTGCCTCTGCCTCCCGAGTGCTGGGATTACAGGCGTGAGCCACCACGCCCAGCACTGTGGTATGTGGTACTGGTTGCTGCTGGGTGTGGGTCTCCACACCCAGTATTGTTATGTGGTTACCGGGGAATTGAACCCGGGCCCTTGCGTTTGCAAGACAGGCGCCGGAACCACTGAGCTAACTCCCCGGCCCCCCCTCTCCAAGAATTTTGCAGGAAAATCCTAGCTGTGAAGTGGCTGGACCAGGCTGACTGGGGCTCTGGCATCATTTCTTCCTTCCTTTCTGAGTATTTGGACACAATGGTTTTTATCCGCTGCTTCCCAGTCCTCTGTGGTGTACTGTACAGGCTCTGCTGGTGGAGGGACTGCATTTCACTTCTTCATTTTCCCCTCTGCTTTTGTCTCGCAGGGGAGGAAACAGGAGAGAAGCTAATCAATACCATGTGTAGCTCGGCTCATACTGTTGGTTAATTCAGATATGTGATCTGACTTTGAATGCAAAAATAGCAATCGCCTTGGACTTGTATTAGAGCGTAGAAAGTATATGTCCATGAAACCTCATATTGCGAGCTCCTGGGTCCCTGGCCCTTGGCAGCAGAACCACAAGGCTTGGGCTGCTTCCCGGAGTCTTCATGTGGCTGGATCCCCCCCAAACAGCCTGTTCCCTGCCCTGTTTTTGGTTTTCCCTTGCCTTTCTTTGGGGTTCTGGGTGTTACAATAAGAACCCCTCATCTCCTACCTCATTCCGACCACACACACAGATACCTTTCCCTGGAGTTTTTTTCCCAATGTTCTTTTCCCTGGGGTTGAGTTTTTCCTCTTTCTTCTTTCAGTGGTAGAAGTTGTGGTGTGTGTAGACCCCTCTGCATTTGATCTTGTAGCATCTTCCAGATAGTCACATGGCAGGAGACTGCTTTTCCTGGGGCCTCGAGAAAGAGTTAGTGCGTCTCTTCTCAAACTGGTCTCTGGACTTTTGAACCAACTTGCTGTCTGTCTTCTGCTGCCCGTAGTCTCCTGAGGGCCCCTGTGAGCCTTCCCTGTGGTGTGGTACCGTTTGAGCTAAATCCCTGGCCTTCTTTTTATATTTTTGAGAGGAGGTCTCAAAATGTTTCCCAGCCTGGTCTCTAATTCCAGAGCTCAAGTGACTGTTGCCTCAGCCTTGCCAGTGAGTATAAGCATGCTCTGCTGGTCTTGGCTTGCTTCTCAAGAGTAGAGTAGGGGACTGGGGATTTAGTTCAGTGGTTTCAGCGTCTGCCTCGCAAGCACAAGGTCCTGAGTTGGATCCCCTCCCCAATACCACAGTTCTGAGCGTGGTGACTCATGCCTGTAATCCCTGCACTCAGGAAGCAGAAGCAGGAAGATTGCTATGAATTCAAGGCTGGCCTGGGCTACATAGTGAGTTCAGGGCCAGCCTAAACTACAAAGTGAGATTCTGTCTCAAAAAACTAAACGAAACAAACAAAAAAAAAAGAGTAGAGAAGGTTTTCATGTTCACCCATGGAACATACATTGCCCACACTCTGCATTGTGTCACTAAGCTGCTTGGGCTGTCCTCCTGTCTGCAGTGCTGTTGACAGTGTGGAGTTCCCGCTTTGGTTTGGTATGAGGGTGACGTGGGAGAGGCCAGCACTCTGGAAAAGACTTGGAGTTTGGAGCCAGATCAGAGTCCGAACCCCTGCTGAGTCTACTGTCTTTGACGTCACCTCAACTGTCTTGTGTATGAAGAATTCGCTTTTTTAATCTTTAATTTGTGAGTGAAATAATTCTTGTGAAATGTAAACAGTGCCAAAATTTGAAAGTGAAAGTATCCAGTATTCCTCAACCCCACCCCATTTATATAAGGATCCTTTGACCATGTTTAAAGCAATTGTAGCCAGGTAGTGGCTACCCAGGAGACTGTGGCAGGAGAATAGTAAGTTGGAGGCCAGCCCAGGCAGCTTAGTGAGACAGTTTCAAAACTAAAAAAATTTTTAAAGGGCTGTAGATGTAGTTCAGCAGTGACATCTTGCCTAGTATGCACAAGACCCTGAGTTCAATTCCCAGTACCTCAGGAAAAAGAAAATGAAATTATAATCTGCTGAATAGCTTTTTATTATTTATTTCTCACTTCCTTCCCTGGTAGATGTTTCCTGAAAAGATTACTTACATGGAAAAATGCCTGACTCTAAATCTAACACTCAATTGTAATTATATATATTATCAAATTTCTCTTAAAAAAAATCACATCTTCTTTTTTTAGGTTTTTGGAGACAGGGTCTCGCTTTGTGGTTCAGGCTGGCCCCAAGCTCAGCCTCCAACTCACATCACAATCCTCCTGCCTCTGCCTCCCGAGTGCTGGGATTACAGGCGTGAGCCACCACGCCCGGCACTGTGGTATGTGGTACTAGTTGCTGCTGGGTGTGGGTCTCCACACCCAGTATTGTTATGTG
>PVIR01019158.1:0-32359 GCA_004026965.1 Petromus typicus
TTTGTAGTTCAGGCTGGCCCCGAGCTCAACCTCAAACTCACATCGCAGCAATCCTCCTGCCTCTGCCTCCCGAGTGCTGGGATGACAGGCGTGAGCCACCACGCCCGGCACTGTGGTATGTGGTACTGGTTGCTGCTGGGCGTGAGTCTCCATGCCCAGTATGGTATGTGGTTTCCGGTGATCGAACCCCGGCCCTTGCGCTTGCAAGACAGGCGCTGGAACCACTGAGCTAAATCCCCGACCCTATTTTCTTCAGTTTTGATTTTTTATCAGTACAAGTCTGCATTACATACTGATCACAGTCCTTGTAGAGAGTTGGTACATATGAAATAAAAGATCTCCATTCTTTTTTTTTTTCATCCCTTTTCCAATTTACCCCACCCACTGGCCCCATCTCTTGATTCCCTTCCCATTTACTTTTACTTTTACTTTGTTCTCTATTTATATTTTGAGTTTCTCATATAAAAGAAACCATGTAATATTAAACTTGCAGATCTGATTTATTTCAATTATTATTGTCTCAAGGTGCTCTTATTTTACTACAAACCATTCTAGTCTTTTTTTTTTTTTTTTTTTTGTCTTTTTGAGACAGTGTCTTGTTTCAGGCTGTCCCTGAGCTCAGCCTCAAACTCACATTACTGCAATTCTCCTGCTTCTGCCTCCCAAGTGCTGGGATTACAGGCGTGAGCCACCACGCCCGACACTGTGGTGTGTGCATTGTTTTGTTTGTATGTGGTTACCAGGGATCAAACCTAGGCCCTTGCACTTGCAAGGCAGAGGTTGGAACCACTGAGTTAAATCTCTGGCCCACAAACCAATCAAATTTATGCGTTAAAACAAAGTCAGTTTCCACTGTGTGTAAATACATTTTTATTTTTTTGAGACAGAGTCTCCCTTTGTAGTTTGTGCTGGCCCTGAACTCATTGTATAACCCAGGCCAGCCTCCAACTCACAGCAATCCTCCTGCCTTTGCCTCCCGAGTGCCTTGGATTACAGGCGTGAGCCACCACACTCAGCATTGTTGTATGTGGTTACCAGGGCTCGAACTCCAGACCCTGCACTTGCAAGGCAGGTGCTGGAACCATTGAGCTAAATCCCCAGCCCTAAGTACATATTTCTTATCTATTCATGGACATATAGGCAGTGTCCAAGCTAAATTGTCCTGCCGTAACAGTGAGTATGCATATGTAACTGATACATGATGCCTTCATCTCTTTCAGAAGGGGAATACCTGGGTCAACTGGGATTTCTATTTTTAAGTTTTTGAACAATCTTCGTACTAATTTCCATAGTGGTTGCATCAGCTTACGTTTCCACAAATAATGTGGAAGAGGTACTGCCCCCCCCGCAGCCTCATAAACTTTTGTTATTATTTGATTTCTTGATGATAGCCATTCTTGCTGGAGATGGATTTCCAGTATAGTAATTTGCATCTCTCTCATGGCCAGTGATGTTGGAAACTTTTCATGTATTGGCCATTTGTATTTCTTATGGAAAATATCTATTCATTTCCGATGACCACTTTTTAAAATGAGGTCTTATTTTGAGGGGGTCTGATTTTTTTTTTTTTTTTTTTTTTTTTAGACAGGGTCTCGCTTTGTGGTTCAGGCTGGCCCTGAGCTCAGCCTCCAACTCACATCACAGCAATCCTCCTGCCTCTGCCTCCCGTGTGCTGGGATGACAGGTGTGAGCCACCATGCCCGGCACTGTGGTATGTGGTGCTGGTTGCTGCTGGGTGTGAGTCTCCACTCCCAGTATTGTATGTGGTTTCTGGGGATTGAACCCAGACCCCTGTGCTTGCAAGACAGGCACTGGAACCACTGAGCCAAATCCTTGGCCCAGAGGGGGTCTGAGTTTTTAGAGTTATTTATGTGTTTTAGATATTAGTCTTCTGCCTGAAGAATAACTGGAGAAAACTTTCTCACTCCACTGGTTATCTCCTCTCTCTGTTGGTTACTTCCGTTGCTATGCTGTACTCGGCTGTATGGTATTTTGTTGGTATTATGAGCCCATTTCTTATATAACTTCGAGTTCTCTTCAAAAAGTCTTTCCATACACCAGTGTCTTCAAGAGTTTTACCTATTTTATCATCCAACCAAGTGTTTCTGTTTTAACATTTAGAATCTTCATACATTTTTAGTTCAGTATATGGTGAGATGTGTGGATCTAGACTCAGTGATCTGCATGTAGAGCGTCAGTTTTCCCAGGACTATTAATTAAAGAGGTTATCTTTTCTCTGGTCTGTGATTTTGGCCCCTTTGCCAGTGATCAAATAGTTGAATGTACCCAGGGCTGTTGCTGCATCTTCTGCTATTCTGCCCCATTGATTTTCATGTCTGTTTTTATGATGAAATCATATGCTTTTATCACTGTAGCTTTGGAGTATAACTTCAAATTTGGGATTGTGATGCCTTCTACTCTGCTCTTGTTATTCAAATTGCTTTGGGTAACTGGCTCTCTTCTGGATCCCTATGAACTTTAGGATTGTTTTCTCTACTTTTGTGAGGAATGCTGTTGATATCTTGATTGGAATTGAATTAAGTCTGTATATTTGTTTTTAGAATTATCACTATTTTTACTAGGATTTTGCTTATCCAGGAAAATGCACTATCTTTCCATTTCCTTTTGTCCTTTATTTTGTGTGTGTTGACTTTGCATTTGCTGCACTCGTGAATTTCTGATCATGTCATGAGGATCATGTCATCTATTTCTTCTTTCTTTTTGTGCACATATCCTTTTTATCTATTTCTCTTACCTGATTTTTCTGGTCAATGTTTTGAATACAATATTGAACAGGAGTGTGACAGTGAAAATCCTGTGTTATTCCCGATTTTAGAAGGATTTTATTTCTGTTATTAAAAAGTCTATCATATGGCTTTTATCAAGTTGAAGTAAGATCCTTCTATACCTGTTTTCTTCAGGGTTTTTGCCATAAATGGACGTTGGATTTGTCAAGCACCTCTTCTGTATCTGTTGAGATGCTCGTGTAACTTTTGTCCTTGCTTCTGTTTATGTGATGTTTTACATTTATTGAGTGTATGTTGAAGTACCCTTGCACTTCTGGGATAAAGGCAACTTGCTTATAATGTATGATCTCTTTAATAATTTGTTGCATTCCGTTTGCCAGTATCTGCTGAGAATTTTTGCATCTATGCTCATTAAAGAGATTGGCCGGTAGTTCTCATTTTCGGTTGAATCCTTGTCTGCTTTTGGAATCAGGATAATGTTAGCTTTCAGGAAAGACTTTGGAAATACTCCTTCCCTTCTATTTCATTAGAGTTTTGGGACAGCCAGGTGTAGGGGTGCACGTTTATAATCCCAGCACTCGAGAGGCTGAGGCAGAAGGATCACAACAATTTCAAGGCCAGTTTGGGCTGTATACTGAGGTTAAATCTAGATAGAACTTTATAGTGAGGGGCCAAGAATTTAGCTCAGCAGTTCCAGCGTCTGCCTGGCAAGCACAAGGTTCCAAGTTTGATCCCTGGAACCACACACCACAGTGCTGGATGTGGTGGCTCATGCCTGTAATCTCAGCCCTTGCGAGGCAGAAGCAGGAGAATTGAGGCAGAGGCAGGAGGATTGCCACAAGTTCAAGACTAACTTGAGCCACATAGTGAGTCAGGGCCAGCCTACAAAGAGAGACTTTGACTAAAAAAAAAAAACCAACCAAACAAACAACAACAACAAAAAAAACTATACAGTGAAACCCTGTCTCCAATAAACTTAAAAATTTGAGGAATATTGCCATTAGAGCTCCCTTGATGTTGATATATAATTCATCAGTGAACTTATCAGGACCTATATTTTTGTTAGTTGGTATGTTTTTATTATTGCTTCAATTTCACTTCCTCTTATTGGATTATTCGGGGTTTTTATATCTTCTTGGTTGAGTTTTGGCAATTCATAGGTATCCTGGGTTACCCATTTCTCTTGAATTCTTTAATTTGTAGACATATAGATTGGTGAAATAGTTGCTAATAATCTGGATTTCAATGGTGTCCATTATGATTTCAAGTTTTAAATATCCAATTGCACTTATTCGGGTCTTTCTTTTCCTTCTGTGATAAGACTGGTTGAAGGTTTGTCCATTTTGTTGATTATTTTGAAGACTGAGCTCTTCACTTTATTAATTCTTGTATTTTTCTCTTGCTTCCAATTCTTTGTATTTTTCTCTTTCTTCTTGTCATTGATTTCTACTTTGATCTTTATAATTGCCTTCCTTGTACTGACTTTGAGTTTGAATTGTTCTTATTTTTCTGGTCTGGAGGAGTATTAAAAGTTTACTTATTTGGGCTTATCCTGTTTTTCTGTTGGGAGCATTTACAACCATGAACTTCCTTCTTAAGACTATTTCCATTGTCATGCACACATTCTGGATTTTGTCCTAGCACTATCATTTAATTCTAAGAACTGTCTCATTTTTCTTTGATTTCTTCTGTGACCCATTGATTGTTCAAGTATATGATTTAATTTTCATGTATTTGCATAATTTCTGTGGCTTATTATGTCATTGAGTTCTAGTTTCTTTGATGTATGATTTGCTAATATGCATAAGATCTTTCCTATTGTTTTACATTCACTTAAGTGTGCTTTATTGGCTAGTATGTGGTCTATTTTGGAGAATGATTCACATACTGCTGAGAAGAATATGTATTGTGCTCTTGTTGGGTAGAACACTCTATAGCAGTGATGGTGAACCTTTTACAGACCAATGGCCAAAGAGCACCACAAAACCTGCTTATCTGTCACAAACTGCCAACACTGCAATTAAATCGGAACGCTGAGGTGTTAGTTTGTAAAAAACAACTCAGAGATTAACAACTTTTCTCTTAAAAGGAAAACACATTAACAGAGCTTTCAGGAACATGAACAGCTTTTACAGTGAAAGGTAAATGTTTGCATTTGACATGCTTCTGTACAGTTAATGCGATCTTTGCTGTTGCATGCATGGTGATCATTTGTCAACCTTGGCTCATACTTCATTAGTTTGAGAGCAGCACGTGCAGCACTCAGGGCATCTGTTAGTCTGTTTCTCCCATCAGATTTGATATAATTCAAAGCTGAAAACAGCTGCTCACAAGCACAAGATGATCCAGACAAAGTACGAAATACAACCTCAAGTGCTTTCATTGACTTAAAGTTATTTGACAGAGAATTCCACACTAAACCTTCACTTTCGGAACTGCCAATTGTGATGTCCCTTGTCATCCTTTCATACTCTCTCAAGTGTTATGCATGAGTCATAGGATTTAATTTTCCAGATAGACCTTTCTTGAAATTCCAATAGCCCAATTTCCTGACCACCAAAGTCTAACCAGTGTACGAAGGAAAGATCAAGTTCTTCAAATTTAGCTCCAGCTGAAGAAGTAAGAAACACAGGGTTTAAAGACCAAAATGTATAATAAACATTGGGAAATGAGAAGAAAATAATCAAATGAGAAAAGGAACAAGAAAGGGGGCAGGGGGAAAGGAAAGACATGATAAGAAAAAATAGGAGGAAAAGTGCAAATAAAACTTTTATATATAAGGAAGAGAAGAGGGGTTGAAGGGAGGGGGGATGGGAAAAAAGAAGAAAGATACACCATGCATAGGTACAAATTCTCTATCAGGAATGTTGTTGTTGTGTATATCTAAAATGTACCAATAAATGTTTTGCTTTAAAAAAACACACACACATGGTTGTCTCCATCTTGCGAAACTGTAAAAATCTGTTACTAAAATTCTTCCTTGCAGCTGCTACAATGCTAGAAAATCCCTTGTAGTTTTCTGATGGCTTGTAAGATTGTCTGTAAATGTTGTAGAATTTCTGAGTGATTCTTAGGTTTGGGAAATATTTCAGCTGCCCACTTTCAAGATCTCTTTAAAAAATCTGCAGTTTTCGCTCAAATGTTCTGATATCACAAAACATCCTTTCTGCTGTTTTCTCTACACTTTGTAATTTTTTGTTCAGTACATTGAAGTGTAGTGTAAAATCTTTTTTAAAAAGCAAAAGGTTGTTAAGCCAGACCATATAAGTGAACTGTGGATATTCATTCATTCATAAACAGCTTAATTTCTTTTTTTTGAGACAGTGTCTCGCTTTGTAGTTCAGGCTGGCCCTGAGCTCAACCTCCAACTCACATCACAGCAATCCTCCTGCCTCTGCCTCCCGAGTGCTGGGATTACAGGCGTGAGCCACCACGCCCAGCACTGTGGTATGTGGTACTGGTTGCTGCTGGGGTGAGTCTCCACGCCCAGTATGGTATGTGGTTACCGGGGATCGAACCCAGGTCCTTGAGGTTGCAAGACAGGCGCTGGAACTACTGAGCTAACTCCCCGGCCCATAAACAGCTTAATTTCATCCAAGCAGGCTACCCATTTCCGCAGGGCTCACGTCTGGCTCAGCCACCAGACATTTTTGTACATAAGTAAAGTGTTAGACTGTGTCTGGACCTCATCAAAAAGTGCCTGAAAATGTTGAAAATTAAGAGCACGAGCCATAATGTGACACATCATTTTTGTGAAATCTTTGAGGGTATGATCAAACCTTTTACTTCTCCTGGTATAACAAACTTCCTTGATACAATGAAACTGAATGACTGAATGTTTTGCTTCTTTAATGAAGAGCTGTGTGAAACTAAATATTGCCTCTACTATGCCAGGTGCCTCATTGCTAGTGACTGAATCTACTTTTTCTGCTGTAATATCTTGCAACAAAGAAAAAAATTCCCCATCACAGCATTATAGATATTTATCCCTTGTGTTCTTCCAGGCAAAGACACCAGTTTTACCAGATCTTCTTTCAAGATGTCACCAACAGCATAATAAAATTACTGCCAACTTTGTAAGATTATTTATATCTGTGGTTTCATCCAAGCACATGGAGTAACAGGTTGCCTTTTGGAAGTCAGTTGTGACCTGCTAACTAACATTTGCCATGCACACAACTCTATCTTTAACAGTGTTTCCGCTAAGTAGCATCTTAGAGATATGTTGCATTATGTTTTCCTTGTTTGAGAAATCATGAAAAAAAAGAACTACTTCCATACAACACTGACATTTTGATAAAATCCCCTCAGAGAGAGAATTACTATGTTTTGCTATACACAGTGAAATTTGAAAGCTGGCAACTCACAGATGATTTGTTTTAACGAAAGAAAGTTAGAAAAACTAAGATACTGGTAATAGTATTTACTCTATTTCCTTTCAAGAAACTCTTTCCTGCTGTAATCCCAGCACTTGGGAGGCAGAGGCAGGAGGATTGCTGCAAGTTCGAGGCCAGTCTGGGCTATATAATGAGTTCAGGACTAGCCTGAAATATAATGTGAGACCCTGTCTCAAAAGACTAAAAAACTAAAAAAAAAAGAAAAGAAAAGAAACTCTTTCCTTTCAGTTTAACCAAGTTAAGCAACTTGTTGTGGTTGGTGTCAATGTCGTGTGATACTTGATGTGTGATGCACAGCACTTTGACTACACAGAATACGTAACGCTTTCTTGCTCCGTTCAGGTACTCTAACCGCTTCTGTCTAGGCCTCTCTTCATGACCCTCCACTATCTACTTTCAGTTTTGCTTTTTTTGCTGTAGTCGTTTTTTGGTGTTCAAGACCTTTCTTTTTCAAAAAGAAAAAATGTTAAAAATAAAGCACCCAGTACAAATCTATTGCCTACACAAAAAAATAGCTGACACTATTAATTAACAGTAAAGAATTGTATATTCCCCGAATGCACGATCTGTCGTGGTGATGCTCAGCTAGGGTTCCTGTTGCATTTGCTGAACATCAGCATAAGGGTCAACGCTCTGCTGAGCAGCAGCTTTGAGCCTGCTGTACAAGGCATTTGAGTGCGTTTCTTATCTTCTAGGGGCCTCTGCTAAAATCATAGCCATTTCAAACAAATATTTGCAATGATACCTCCATTCACAAATGCTTTTGTGTGTGAACAGTTTGGTCCGTGAATGCTTTTGTTTCCAATTTGGTTCAATAGCAGATGCATTTGACAAAACTGCTTTCTTTTATGGACTCTGCATCAGGTGACGAACAAGACTGTGGTTTTCCTTCCTGCGTGAGTAGGAATGTGGCCATCCTTCCCAGAACCGGGGAACAAACTGAATTTGCGAACCAAGGTGCCATTATATACCCTTGCTCTTGTTTTTATAGATTCATTACAAACAACGAAATGTGATGTTGCAGATTCAAATATGCCAGGGGAACAACACAACATTAAGAGCATCTTAGTCTCCTAATTAGAACATCTCTCTTTACCAAATCTTAGGTATTAAATTTCAATTTTCCCTTTTAAAATTAATTATTTTATCAGTACTCTTTCAATATAGTCAATGATCACATTCATCACAGGGAAACTGTACCTGTACATAGTGTATCATGATTCTTCTTTTTTCCCCCATTCTCTGCCCTTCCCATCAAGCCGTATTCCCCTCCCCATTTACAAAAGTTTTTGTTCCCATTTTTTATTGTACTCTTTTCATTTTCTTTAACCATCCTTCCCTCCCCCTCCCCCTCCCTAGCTCCCCTTTCCATTTAAACGTTTTCTTCCTACTTCCCAGTATCGATCATTCATTTTGGTCCTCATCTATGCCTTTGTTTGCTCACATAAGAGAAACAACACAATGTTTAAACATGTCAAATTTATTTGACTTAAAATTATAGTTTAAAGGTGTATAAATTTACCTATAAATGTCTCAAGTTGATCTTTATGGTACAGTACTATTTAAGCAGATATCCAAACCAAATTTTCTTTATCCATTCATCCAGTGATGGGCACGTGGGTGATTTCCAAAATTTAGCTATTACAAATTTTACTGCTATAAACATGGCTATGACTACATCAGTGTGGTATGGTGCTTTTAACTCTTTCAGGAAGATAACAGGAAGAGGAATAGCTTAGTTGAATAGGACCTGTAGTTTTAGTTTATTCAGGAATCTCCATACTGACTGATTTCCATACCGGTTGGAACAATGTGCACTCTCACCAGTGGTGGAGAAGGTACCACGGGGGGGGGGGGCGGTACCAGGGATCAAGCTCAGGACCTTGAGCTTTCTAGGCAGGTGTGATGCCACTCAGCTAAATCCCGAGCCCCTACTGGTTGATTTCTTTAATTTTCAAATTTTTATTTACTTATTTTTTTGACACAAGGGCTCACTTTTTTGTAGTTCAGGCTGGCCCTGAGCTCACTATATAGCCCAGACCAGCCTTGAACTCACAGCAATCCTCCTGTCTCTGCCTCCTCAGTGATGAGATTACAGGCCTGAGCCACCATGCCCGGCATTGTGGTATGTGGTTCTGGGGATTAAACTCAGGACCTTGCACTTCCAGGCAGATGCAGCAACCACTGAGCTAAATTCCCAGCCCGCTAAATTCTTAATAATAGCCATTCTTTCTCGAGGGAAATGAAGTCTTAGTGATGTTTTGATTTGTAATTCTTGAATGACCAGTGATATTCAATTTTTTTCAAATTTTTACTTTGTGTTTGTACTGCACAACATGAGATGAGTCTTTTCATTTCAGATGCCAATTCTTAGACTGGGTCTCTAAATTTGGGGGCCTGGTGAATTTGAGTTCTGTATAAATTTAACATATTACACCTTTGAGGAATAGCTGGTAAAAATGTTTTCCCATCAGTGTCAGGTATGGTGGCTCATGCCTGTAATCCCAGCACTTAGGAGGCAGAGTCAAGAGGAATGCTGTGAGTTCGAGGCTAAGTTCAGAACCAGCTTGAACTACAAAAGCAAGACCCTGTCTCAAAAAAAAAAAAAAAATTTCCCATTCTGTGGGTTGTCTCTTTATTCTGTTGGTAGTTTCATTTGCTGTGCAAAAGCATTTTTTTTTTTTTTGAGACAAGGTCTGGCTGGCCCTGAGTTCGCTATGTAGCCCAAGTCAGCCTTGAACTCACAACAATCCTCCTTCCTCTGCCTGCTGGGATTATAGGCATGAGCCACCATGCCCGATACTGTGGTATGTGGTACTGGGGATCAAACGCAGAACCTTGTATTTCTGAGGCAGATGCCAGAACCACTGAGCTAAATCCCCAGCCAGTAAAAGCTTTTTAGGGCTGGGGATTTAGCTCAGTGGTTCCAGTGCCTGTCTTACAAGCGCAAGGACCCGGTTCGATCCTCAGTAACCACATACAATACTGGGTGTGGAGACTCACACCCAGCAGCAACCAGTACCACATACCACAGTGCCGGGTGTGGTGGCTCACGCCTGTAATCCCAGCACTCGGGAGGCAGAGGCAGGAGGATTGCTGTGATGTGAGTTGGAGGCTGAGCTCAGGGCCAGCCTGAACCACAAAGCGAGACCCTGTCTCAAAAAACCTAAAAAAAAAAAAAAAAAAAAAAAGCTTTTTAATGTGATGCAATCCTAGTTGTTGATTCCTTGTAATATTTCCTTTGCAATCAGAATGTTGTTCATAAAGTCTTTGCCTACCCCTATGTCTTCAAGAGTTTTAACTATTTTATCTTCAGAAATTCAAAAGCTTCAGTTTTAACATTTAGATACTTGATCCATTTTGACTTAAGGTTAGTGCACAGTGAGAGATACGAATATAGTTTTAATGTGCAGCATTTGGAAAGCCAGTTTTTTCAGCACCATTTATTAAAGAGGCTGTTTTTCTTCCAGTGCAGGTGTTTGGCCCCTTGTCAAACATAAGGTGGCTGAGTGCATTTTACTGAGTGCCTTTGGAGTTATTATTGGATCTTCTATATTTTTCCATTTACCTTCAGATCTGGTCTGGTTTGTTTTTGTTGATGGTGGTGGTGGGTGCTTTGTTTTGTTTTTGTTTTAATACCATGCTGTCTTTATCACAATAGCTTTGTTGTATACTTTCAAGTTGGGGATTGTGATTGCCTACCTTTTCTTTGTTGCTCAGAACTGCTTTTGCTATTTTAAGTCTCTTCTGGTTCCACATAAATTTTACGGATGTTTTTTTCTGTTTCTTTTCTTTCTTTCTTTCTTTTGTGTGTGTGTGTGTGGTGTGTATGACAGGGTTTCGCTTTGTAGTTCAGGCTGGCCCTGAGCTCAGCCTCCAACTCACATCACAGCAATCCTCCTGCCTCTGCCTCCCAAGTGCTGGGATGACAGGCGTGAGCCACCACGCCCGGCACTGTGGTATGCGGTACTGGTTGCTGCTGAGTGTGAGTCTCCACGCCCAGTATTATGGTGTGTGGTTATTGGGGGATCAAACCTGGGACCTTGCACCAGAACCACTGAGCTAAATTCTCAACCCTGTTTTCTCTGTTTTTGTGAGGTATGCTATTGGCTGATTGGGATTGTATTAAATATTACAACAGTTTTGAAAGTATAGCCACGTTCCCTATATTGGTTGTCTTTCCAAGAACAAGAATGCCCTCTTCAGTCCCCTTTTTCAGAGTACTATAGTTTTAGTATAAAGGTCTTTTATTTTGGTCATTAGATTAATTCCTAAATATTTCATTTTTTCTTGATGCTGTCGTGAAGGGTGTTGCTTCCTTAATTGCTTCCCCTTTTAATATGTGCATAAGAATGCTATTGATTTTGAGGGGACTTGAGACAGGGTCTCACTATGTAATTCAAGCTGGCTTCAAAATTGTGGGGATCTTCTTGCTTCATCATCCTGATTGCTAGGATGACAGGCATGTGCTACCACACTCAGATGTGACTGATTTTTTAAAATTGGTTTTATTGGTAAATTGTATATACACATCATGATCACACTCAACATTGGGAATTCGTACCAGTATAGAACAAAACTTAACTCTCATTTTTCTAATTCTTCTGACCACCCTACATCCCCCCATACACATAAGTTTTTTTCCTTTTCTTAACCATACAATTTTTTCTTTTCCTTCATTATTTACCCCTACCTTTTTTCCTTTTGAATATTTTCTATTTCACAATATCTATCATACATTCTAGAACTCATTTACATCTTCAGTTTCTCATAGCAGAGAAAAATGGTATTTACACATCTGTGACCTATTTATTTCACTTATGAGTATGTCCTCAAGGTACATCCATTTGAGTATAAATGACTAAATTTATTGTTCTTTATAGGAGAGTAATACTCTTTTTTTTTTTTTTTTTTTTTGAGACAGGGTCTCACTTTGTAGCTCAGCCTCCAACTCACATCACAGCAATCCTCCTGCCTCTGCCTCCCGAGTGCTGGGATTACAGGCGTGAGCTACCACGCCCGGCACTGTGGTATGTGGTGCTGATTGCTGCTGGGTGTGAGTCTCCACACCCAGTATTGTATGTGGTTACTGGGGGATCGAACCCAGGCCCTTGTTCTTGCAAGACAGGCGCCAGAACCACTGAGCCAAATCCCTGGCCCAAGGTTTTATCATTTAATATGTGGTTGGCTGTTGATTTATCATAGATGTATTTTATCAGATTGAGGCAAAGACCATCTCTTCTATTTTTTAATAGGGTTTTTATCATAAATGGTTGTTGAACATTATCAGTTGCCTTTTCAGTATCTATTGATATGATCATGTGGTTTTTGTCCTTGGCTGTATTAATGTGGTATATTCTACTTATTGATTTGTACATGTTGAACAATCCCTGTGTCCCTGGGATAAATCCTCCTTGGTCATGAGTCACTGTATTCTGTTTGTATCTTATTGAGGACTTTTGCATCCATATATATTCATGTATGAGATTGGCCTATAGTTCTTTTTGGCTGGATCCTTCTCTGGTTTTAGTACAAAGGTAATGCTTTCTTCCAGGAAAGACTTTGGAAGTGTTACTCCCTTTTCAATTTCATTAAAGAGTTTGAGGATTAGTAGCATTAGATTTTCTCTACAGTTCTTGTAGAATTCATCCGCGAATTTGTGATGACCTGGGCATTTCTTTGTTGGTAGTTTTTAATTACGTCTTTGATTTCACTGACTGATTATTTGGTCATTTAGAATATTTATATCTTCTTGATTCAGCTTTGGTAATTCACATATATTTAGGAATCTGCCTATTTCTTCTAATTTTCATCTTATTAGAGGTTTTGGAAGTAGGTATTAATTATCTGCAGGATTTATTGTGATTACACACTCTCCATTTTAATTGCAGGAATTTGAGTCTTTCTTTTCTTGGTAAGGTTGCCTCATTATTTGTCCATTCTATTTAATCTTTCAAACAACAAGCTCTTTGATTCATTGATTCTTTGTATATTTTTACTAGTTTCACCTGCATTAATTTCACCTCTGATCTTTATTAATTCCTCCCCCAAATATGCTTTGGGTTTTACTTGCTCTTCTTTTTGTAGAAGGTTGAAATGAGGTTATTTATTTTGAGCTCACTCAATTTTTCTGATATGAGAATTCACCACTATAAATTTCCTTTGTAGAATTGTTTTCATTACCTCTCATAAATTCTGACATTTTGTATTGACATTATCATTTAATTGTACAAACGGTTTTTGTCTTTCATATCATCTGTGACCCATTGGATATTCAGGAGTATATTATTTAACTTCCATGTGTTTATGCAGTTTTTGTAGCTTCTTTTGCCATTGATTTCCAATTTTATCTGATAATATGCATGGGATAATTTCAAATACTTATCATTTAGTTATGTATATTTTATGAGCTAGTATACAGTCTGTTTTGAAGAAAGTCCTGTGTGCAGCTGAGGAGAATGTGTATTTTATTGTTGTGGGTAGAACATTCTGCATATATCTACTAAGTCCTTTTGTTTAAAGCTTTGTTTCAGTTCTGATTTTTTTTGTTCATTTTCTTTGTCTACTTGATCTATTTATTTATGGGGAATTGAGGTCTCCTATTAAAATTGTATTACTGCTTGTCTAACTTCTCATATCCATTGTTATATGTTTTACATTTGGGTGCGCTGGTATTTGTTGTATATATATTTATGATTATTTTCTCTTCTTGGATTGTTCCCTTAACAAGACTTCTTTGTCTCTTCTGTTCAGGCTTGAAATGCACTTTGTTTTCAAACAGAATCATTGTCCTTACTTTTTTCTGAGTTCCTTCTTTATGGAGCATTCTTTCCATTTCTTTGATTTTCAGTCTATGAATTTAAGTTCAAAGTGTTTCTTGAATGCAGCATATTGTTAGATCTGTGTCCTGATACATTCTGCTAATTTATTTCGTTTGACTGGTACAATGAGACAGTTTACGTTGATGGTTATAATTCGCATATATTGACTTATCCTGATTATATTGTTTTCCTATTGTTGCTTATCTTTTTTATCTCCTCTGTTTTATTGCTTGTTTTGGCTGGTTGATTCATTCTATTGAGATTCACGGGATTATTATCTTCATTGTCTTTTTCTAGAATATCCTTCCAGAACTGGAGTTTTTTTGTTTGTTTGGGGGTTTGTTTGTTTTTGTGGTACCAGGGATTAAAATCATGACCTTGCACTTGCAAGGTAAGCAGTTGCACCACTGAGGTAACTCCCCAGTCCAGGAGGGCTGGTTTGGTGGTCATGAATTTCCATGTGTATTCTTTATCATAGAAATATCTTATTTCTTCATCAATTTCAAAAGATAGTTTTGTAGGGTAGATCAAGCTAGTTTGGAAGATGTTTCCTTCTAGGACTTGAAAAAAACTTTACCCAAAGCTCTTTTTAACTTAAAGGTTTATGTTAAGAAATCTGCTGTGGTTCAGATGGGCATTTCTTCATAGGAACTCTATTTCTCTTCTCTAATACCTTTTAATATTCTATTCTTTCCAGGTTAGTGCTATAGACCAGGTCTGATATTTTGCCCTGGAGCTGTCAATTTTCTGGGGCTTACTTTCAGGGCATTGGCCTCATCTATGTTCAAGTTGGACAGTTGGTTAGTACAGCAGCTGCTCAGTGTGGAAAGGAAACACAGAACAGGCTCGCAGTTGGTGGGTGGCCATGGCCAGGGGGAAACTCTATAGGCTCATTGTTTTCCAGGAGCAACACCTCAAGGGGATGGGCTCCTCCCTCTAGGCTGTAGCTGCCTTCCTAGCAGGGTCACTTTAGTATAGGGGAAATCGATGTAACCTCAAACCTGTTGATAATCCAGAACACTTGTGTTCTCTAAAACTGAAGAATGAATTATAGGAACAACAACAGAAGGTAAGGAGTAGAAAAAATGCATTGAGGAAAGATAGCTTCTGTCTGAGACAGAAGAAGGACCAGAAAGTGGGGTGCCTCCTCACCTTATTTCCCAGGGAGTTTTTATGGAGCAAATCCATGACATGAGGTAGGTTCAAGGGGAGGGGGGAAAAACTATAGTCAACTAATAAGACTGCAAGTACAGTTGCTTAGCTAATATTGGTCCAGTGAGAAATCACAAGGTGAACAAAACTATGATCAACCAATAAGTTTATGACAAGTATAGTTGCTTAGATAATATTAATTAAATGGGGATTCAAGGGGAGAGCAAATCATGCAGCCTGTGTACAAGGATTTTCAGTCAAGGATCTTTCCTGGAAGGGTAGGTTAAAACACTGCCCCCCCTGCAGGTAATTGATACCTATTTAGAATATCAGTCACTGCTATTCATCCCTAGGGAAACCGGAAGGGGATGGTAGTTCCTCTTCTTTTACAGTGCTGGCCTCCAGTGAATGTGTCTAGATTGTCCTGCATGTTGGCTCCTTGACCGTCCTCTGTATTGGCTCCTTGGAAGGCCTGCTCTAACTGCCTACAAGATATCTAATTAATCTCCCTAACTATAATAATTGGGGCCAGGGGCCAGAGTCTTGGGGTTTCTGGGGATGCAGAAGCACTGCCTGGTACATGCCTTCCGGAGGGAGCCAAGCAACCCCTCTAAAGCCACCTGACTATTAACTTGGATGAAAGTAAAACATTTTTTAATGTTAGCATGATTAAGAAAATGGATTAATCTCCTTAAATACAAATAAAGCCAGTTTAAGCTCTAATATTTAAAACTGAATATTGACTGTAATTATTTTCAATTCATTTATTTTATTTTATTTTTGAGCCAGGGTCTCACTTTTGTAATTCAGGCTGGCCCTGAGCTCACAGCAATCCTCCTGCCTCTGCCTCCTGAGTGCTGGGATTACAAGTATGAGACATCACACCTGGCACTGTGGCATGTGGTTCTGATTGCTGGAGGGCGTGAGTCACGAAGCCAAGCATTGTTGTATTTGGTTACTGGGGATAGAATCTGGGCCTTTGCACTTGCAAGGCAGAAGGAACCGCTGAGCTAAATTCCGGCCCTTCAGGTCATTTACTTAATAAAACCATGTTTATTTTTATAACTAAATTATCCACTTAGGACCACTACACGTTTGATTGGCTTCCCACATTCTGGAAATATTTCAAGTCCAATCATCTTTTGCTTTAATTTCTTCCTTTTTTTAATTTTTTTTTGAGACAGTGTCTCGCTTTGTGGTTCAGGCTGGCCCTGAGCTCAGCCTCCAACTCACATCACAGCAATCCTCCTGCCTCTGCCTCCTGAGTGCTGGGATGACAGGCGTGAGCCACCACGCCCGGCACTGCGGTGTGTGGTGCTGATTGCTGCTGGGCATGAGTCTTCACGCCCAGTATTGTATGTAGTTAACTGGGGAATCGAACCCGGGCCCTTGTGTTTGCAAGACAGGTGCCGGAACCACTGAGCTAAATCCCTGGCCCGGTTTAATTTCTTCTAATAATTGTCTTAGGTACTTTTCTCTCATTGCTGAAACAAAATACTCAACACTTAAAATTCAAGGAAAAGGTTTATTTAGTTTACAGTTTGTAGAGGCTTCAATCCGTAATTGGCTGGCTTTGACGCAGGGATGGCCAACAGGTATTGCAGAGGGGAAACAACATAATGTGCCCAAAGTAACAAAGACAAGGACTTCAACGGTGTTTTCTCTGCTCCTTTTATCTTATTCCAACTACTGGGATTAGGGCGGTGCTGAGGCAATCACTCATGCGGTTTAGTAATCACAGCCCTCTATCCTAGCTTCACCCACCTCAGAAAAATCATGAAGCTTTGAGGAATATCTAAACACAAGCCATAACAATGATCAAAGATAGAAAACCATTCAAATCATGGCTTACATTCCACTTAGGTAAATAGTTTTTTATGTAAGCATGCTATTTTCTTCGTGCAGTCTTAAATTCAAAATAAAAGCAGCACAAAAACTTAGTGTGTTCTTTCCATTACCGAGGGACAGGCAAAATATTTTTCAATATTTAACTTATTTTTATACTGAGGAAAATTTGTTGTGACCATATAGAAATTAACATAACACCATTACAGAAATAGAAGTAGACTCATAAGAATCAGAATTAAAGGCTGGGATTTAGCTCAGTGGCTCCAGTATCTGCCTGGCAAGTGCAAGGTCCCGAATTTGATCCCTCATATCACATACAACAATGACGGCCGTGGTGGCTCACGCCTGTCATCCCAGCACTCGGGAGACAGAGGCAGGAGGATTGCTATGATGTGAGCTGGAGGATGAGCTCAGGGCCCGCCTGAACTACAAAGCTAGACCTTGTCTCAAAAAACTATATATAGATAAAAAGAAGCAGAGTTAAGCTTGCAGAGTCACACCCTAATGCACGCTGATTTAATCCAACATTTTGTCATTAAATTGATTGAAAGTGAAGGGAATACAAGACACATGAGGACGCTGGTTACTACTCCTCACCACCATCACATGAGTTCTGCACTGAAGACACAAAAATAAAAAATAAAACACCTTATTAAGTTACTTCATCCACCTACAAATCTGGCTTACGTGTCAACAGATGCATACTAAACAAGGTCTCTCCTTCCCTGCTCATCCCTGAGAGATAAAGTCATATGACTTATCACTGTAATATTTCAAAAGTTTTCATTAGTCAGAATTAGACTGTGTAATAATGACTCATTTAGTGCCAGCACATCATTGCAGGCTTTCCTTCAAGTTTCAGGGCAATTCCACTATTAGAGTGTTGACTAAACATTGATGGCTTGTGGCTATTAAGCTTATGAGACAAGGTCATAAAATTTCCACACCATCACTGGGGATTTTACCACTGGAGATTTTAGTAGAGGTTTTGAACAAAGGCATGCTATGTGTTTCAGTAAATTTTTGTGCCAAGTCTGTGGGCACCTGAATGTTACTTCTTTAGTCACATTTATTTCTAAAAAGAATCCATACTAGCCATTTGCTAGCAAAGTTAGCATTCTTCTATCCAAGATGGCAGGCTATGAAAACTAGCAATGTTAGTCATATCATACATGAAGACCACAGTGTGGATTTTAGTAATAGTGCTGTCTTATATTCTTTCTATACCACTCTTTTTTTTTTAAGGGTCTCTCTCTGTAGTTCAGGCTGGCCCTGAGCTCACTATGCAGCCCAGGAAAGCCTCAAACTCACAGCAACCCTTCTGCATCTGCCTCCCGAGTCCTGGAATTACAGGTGTGAGCCACCATGCCTGGCATTGTGGTATGTGTGGCATTGATTGTTGATAGGCCTGAATCACCTCCCCTGGCACTGTGGTATGTGGTTACCGGAGATTGGACTCGGGACCTTGCACTTGCAAGGCAGGCACCGGAACCACTGAGCTAAATCCCCGGCCCCTCAATACCACTCTTGACCTGTGTATCCCGTAAGTGAGTCTTAATCATTCCCCTCAGTCTCCATGCTCCTTCTCAGACCCCTACACACACACTCTCTGTGTAGTCAGGGTAGTGATAGAACAAGCAGGTCTTACTCACATGGAAGTCGCTGACCATCATGATCTTGAAGATGTGGGAGTATGCCCGAGGCCTCAAAACTGGCGAAGAATTTCATCTCAAGTAATGATTCCATCTCAGAAACCATTTTCTTGTACTGCTCCAAACTGGGGCAGAGGAAAGCAGTCACATGAAGAGGGAATATTGGGCCATCTCAGGCTTGCATGCAGCCTGATCCCTCAGAAAACACATTTTTGTTAGTATATGTTTGTGATAATGATTGGTTTTATTGTGGGTATTTGGTATGTATAGTGGACACATCTTAATTCTCTATTTTTTGTCTCTCTTTCCCATGCCCTGTCTTCCTCCCCTTTACCGTATATTGATCTCCTTGTTTCTTTTTAATCTATATTTTTATTTTGCTTTTCATCCATACTTTGAGTTTCTAATATGAGAGAAACCATATGGTTTAGTAGACGTTTCGAACAAAAGCATGCTATGTGTTTCAGTAAATTTTTGACCAAGTTATGTATCTTATTTATCTCACCTAATATTATATTTTTTCATGTGCTTTTCCTACAACGACTTATTCTTCTTTATAGCAGTGTGGTATACTATTATGTATAAATACTACATTTTCTTTATCTTGGGCCCTTGTGCTTCTAAGATAGGTGCAGTACCGCTTGAGCTAAATCCCTGTCCCTGATGTCTTTAATTCCTTCAGGATATTTGTTTTTTTTAGGTTTTTTGAGACAGGGTCTCCTTTTGTAGTTCAGGCTGGCCCTGAGCTCAGACTCCAACTCATATCACAGCAATCCTCCTGCCTCTGCCTCCCGAGTGCTGGGATGACAGGCGTGAGCCACTGCGCCTGGCACTGTGGTATGTGGTACTGGTTGCTGCTGGGCATGAGTTTCCACACCCAGTATTCTATGTAGTTAACCAGGGAATAGAACCCAGCCCTTGTGTTTGCAAGACAGGCGCCGGAACGACTGAGCTAAATCCCCGGCCCTCAGGACATTTGTTTTGAAGTGCACAGGGATATTCTGTAGGACAGACTTCATAAAGAAGGCTTCAACACATTTAAGAAGATTGAGAGCTAGGACTGTAGCTCTGTGGTAGAAAAAAGGACTGAAATGATGGTAAAAGTAAACAGTGAAATTAGAAATCAATAACACAAATAAACTTGTAAATTTTAAAACTGTGTAGAAATTTATACACTCCAAAATAACAAATGAGTTGGGCTCAGCAGTGCATGGGTATAATTCTAGCATTCACAAGGCTGAGGCAGGAAAATCACAAGTTCAAGGGCAGCATGAATTGAACAGTGCAAACTTGTGTAAAAAACAAAAAAGAATGGAACCAAGGATTTAGCTCAAATTGTACTGCATCTACCTTGGAAGCACAAGGGCTAGAGTTCAATCCCTGGTATACCAAAAACAAAAACAAAAACAAAACAAAATAAAATGAGACCAAAAAGAAAAAAAAAGAATGAGTCAAAAAATTACAAAGAAATTGAAAAACACTTTGAAATAAACGGAAACAAAAATATAACATGCCAAAATTTATGAGACACAGTCAAAGCAACACTTTCATGAAACATTTTAGCTTTAAGATTTAAAGTTTTCAGCTCTGAATATTTAAAAATATATATCTGATATTAATAACCTAAAGCTCCATTTTATGAACCTAAAATAAAAAACAAAGTATTTCCAAAACAAGCAGAAGGAACGATATAAAAAATGTAAGAACTGGGTTTGGTGGTACATGTATATAATCTCAGCTTTTAGGAAGGTTGAGGCAGGAGGATGGCAAAATTGAGGCCAGCCTGGGCAAATTAGTGATTAAACAAAACACTGTCTAAAAATTTAAAAGGTTGGAAAAAGGCTGGGGAGTGTGAAGGGCTTGAGTCTGCTCCCCACTACTGCTAGAAAAAAAGGAAAGATAAGACCAGCGGAAAATATATATGGAATATATTAAATGGAGAATAGAAAAATAATAGGGAACCAGGTGTGGTGCCTCACACATGCAATACCAGCTGTCTGGGAGGTTGAAGCTGGAGGATAGAAGTTCAAGCCCAGTCTGAAAAATTTAGCAGCTTGGTAAAACCTGGTCTCAAAATAAAAAGTAAAAAGAGCCAAGGGTATAACTCTCTGTGAATCCCTGCACTTTGATTCTCAGTACTGCCAAAAGATGAGGAAATACAGAAAATCAGTGAAACTTAGAGTCAATTATTTGAAAATATCAGCAAAATTTTAAAGCCATTAACTAGATTGAAAGAAAGAACTCTCCAGGTCTGGGGATTTAGCTCAGTGGTGCCAGTGCTTGCCTTGCAAGTGCAAGGGCCCTGTTCAATCCCGGTAACCACATACAATACCGGGCGTGGAGAGTCACACCCAGCAGCAATCAGTACCCCATACCACAGTGCCGAACATGGTGGCTCACGCCTGTAATCCCAGCACTCAGGAGGCAGAGGCAGGAGGATTGCTATGATGTGAGTTGCTCAGGGCCAGCCTGAACCACAAAGCGAGACCCTGTCTGAAAAGAAAAAAAACTCTATTAGCTTGTGTCACTAGTTGGCAACGACATAAAACTAAGTAAATTAACCTTCTATAACCTTTGATCCAGTTAAGATAATCTGCTCTTGGTCAGGGGATATAGCTCAGTGGTTCTGGCGCCTGTCTTGCAAGTGCAAGGACCAGTTTGATCCCCAGTAACCACATAACAATACTGGGCGTGCAGACTTACCCCAGCAGCAACCAGTACCACATACCGCAGTGCTGGGCTTGGTGGCTCACGCCTGTCATCCCAGCACTCGGGAGGCAGAGGCAGGAGGATTGCTGTGATGTGAGTTGGAGGCTGAGCTCAGGGCCAGCCTGAACCACAAAGCGAGACCCCGTCTCAAATAAAAAAAGATAGTCTGCTCTTACTCCTTAATAAAAATAAGAAAACTTGAATTACTGAAATCTGTAATGAAAGAAGGAATATCTGACCAGTCATAAGAGATCATGTATTATATGATGCCACCTCTATGAAATATGCACAATAAGTAGGGCTGGGGATTTAGCTCAGTGGTTTTGGTGCCTGCCTCACAAGTGCAAGGTCCTGGGTTCAATCCTGGGTACAAAGAAAAAGGTAAACAATAGGTAAATCAGTAGAGATGGAAAATAGATGAATGACTGCCAATGTCCCAAAAGAGTAATAGTGACACCGAATGGGTCCAGAGTTTCTTGAAGGGTTGATGAATTGTTATAGTGTGGAGCAGTAAGCAGCAAATCAGCCTCTTCAAGACTCAACATGCAGACACTGGAGAACAACTTGGGAATTAAAGGAGGGAGGCGGGTCCCTGGGACCAAGGAAGGATCAAAGGGGACACTGGAGCCCATAGAAAAAGTGAAGAGCCACATTTCAAAGCAGAATAAAGGACAATCTGCACTTTCTCCCAGCTCCTGGCTCCTGTCTGGGCAAAGATTTAATCTATAGAAATACAATGAAAGCAGATTACTCCGGAGACTACCAGAGCCCATGGATGCTGTGTGTTGCAGTAAGTGGTGAGGGACTCCAGTCCATGCAGCTGCAGTGTCCTATTCTGGGAAAGGCCAACTAAATCTAGCACTCAGAGTACTTATGAGCTGGCTTCATGTCAGGGCTCCCAGTATAAAAAACCCACAGTCGGGCCAGGGATTTAGCTCAGTGGTTCCGGCGCCTGTTTTGCAAGTACAAGGTCCTTAGTTCAACCCCCAGTAACCATATACAACAATGCTGGGCGTGGAGACTCAAGTCCACCAGCAACCAGTACCACACACCACAGTGCCGGGCGTGGTGGCTCACGCCTGTAATCCCAGCACTCGGGAGACAGAGAGAGGCAGGAGGATTGCCAAATTCAAGGCTGAGTTTAGGACCAGCCTGAACTACAAAGCGAGACCTTGTCTCAAAAAATCTACAAAAAACCCCATAGTGAGTGGGTGAGGCCCAACTCTGTGAGACATCTAGGGCCAGGAAGCCATGGCCAGGTAGACAAGAGACACCTAGAGTGTTATAAACTGAATGACTCAGGCTGCAGCCCCACATCCAGAGCTCAGAATCAGCCTGAAGTTCTGTGTATTTGAAAGTACTAGAATGTGCATCCCACCTTAATCCTACTGCAAGCTTGATGGGCTTGTCCAGCACAGATCTGAGTAGAGTCATGCCCTGAATAAGGCACCACCGCAAAACTGGAGACACAAAACGATAACCTCAAAATCACAGAGAAAATTTTTCATCAATTTTATTTTTTATTGTTCTTTTTTCTCTTTTTTAAAAAATTTCTTCATGACTGTGAATATTGTTTTCAGTTGTGTTTTGCTCTTGGTTTTCCTTCTTTCTTTCCCTCCTGTTTTGTTCAATACTTTACTAAGACATGAATAATCTTCCTTGGCCTTCAGCTTTACTTCTAATCTCTTTCTCATCTTTTTTTTCTCTCCTTTTTCTTCTTATCCCTTTTAAATTTTCTCCCCTTGAAGTAAAATCACTCTACTGAGAGGAAAATTTACTGTATACAACTTTCTGATTTGTTTAAGATTTCATTATGTAAATATGAATTTTATATGTATAATTAATAGTTTTCACATTTTCTCACTTTCCATTTTGAGCCTGATGCTTTTGTTGTTACTGATTATACTACTTTAATCAAACTGAAATTGTTGCTGTGATACATTGATCTTCCTGGTATTCCAACACGGAGACTGCAGGGGGGGTCATAAACAATACCATAGTCCAGTACCAAAGAACTGGGTGTTAGCCAACTGGGCAACAACATTTCATCCTTAATAAATTGAAGAGTCAGGATCTTGGGACAGACTCAAAACCATAAAGACAGCTATACTTAGAAGACATCTTTGAAAAGTAGTTCTTTTCTAAAGAGGTCTCAGTACTAGTAATAAAATTACCTACTAGACCAATTTATAAATCACAATACAAGAAAAAAAATGTTCAGAGTAGGAAGAATTTATTGAGAACAAAATAGCTTCTGTCTAAAAGAGACAAAAGGGGGGCTGGAAAGTGAGTTGCCCACCCACCCAGCTTCTGAAAGGTGTTTTATTGAGCAAAGCCATGAGGTGAGGCAGGTTCAAGCGGGATAAAACTATAGTCAACTAGTAAGATTGCACATATAGTCACCTAGGTAATACTAATCCAATGGGAAATCACAAGGTGGGGCAAAACAATGATCAGCCAATAAGATTATGACAAGTATAGTTGCTTAGGCAATATTGATTAAATGAGGATCAAATGGGAAAGCAGGTCATACAGCAAACATACATGGAGAACAAGGATTTCCCCAAAATGAATTAGGGAGGTCAAGATTCCAGAAAAATTAAACACAAGAACAGAATATTAAAAGCTGTTAGAAAAAAGAAACAAATCACCTATAAAGGAAAGTCCAACAGAATCACAGCAGACTTCTCAACACAAACCATCAAAACAAAAAGAAAACAATCTGCAACACAGATTGATATGCTCTATGATATTATCTCTCAAAATTGATGCAGAAATGAGATTCTTCCATGATAAAGAACACCTGAAAAGTTTCATGACAACCAAAACAGCACCCTAAAAAACTATAAGGGATAGTCTAGAAAAGATAATGAATTCCAAAAATCCAAACAGAATGAACCCATTAGACAAGACAAGTAATCAAATAGAAAGGGATTAAAAAGGAATCAACAACAAGAAAATAATATGACCAGGGTAAGTCAATACATGTCAGCTATAGCCATCAATGTAAATGGTCTCGATTCATCAGTCAAAAGCAATACACTGGCAGAACTGAGTAAGAGATAAGATCCAATAATATGAAATCCAAAAGAAATTCATAGACTGAAAGTCAAAGGCTTTATGAAACAGAAACCCAGGAAAAAGCAGAGAAAACTAGTCTATTTGCAAAAAAAAAAAAAATGGATTTCAATCCAAGATTGCTCAGGAAAGACAAGATCACTACATACTTGTTAAGGGAAAATTGAAGAGAAGGGATAACAATCATAAATATATGTATGCACCAAATGCCAGTGGACCCATCTATATAAAAGGAAAAACTAATGGATATGAAAAATTAGATAAGCACTAATATAGTCAAAATAGAGCACCTAAACACTCCATTGTCATGAATAGACAGATAAACTAGATTTTTTAAATCTAGAAAGAAATAACAGTTGGCTGAGGCAGAAGGTTTGCCATGAGTTTGAGGACAGCCTGTTCTACATAGTGAGTTCAAGGCCAGCCCAAACTACACGATGAAACCCTGTCTAAAAAACAAATCAGAGCTGAAAAACAGCTTTGAACAAATGGATTTAGCAGATGTCTAGAGTGTTCCACCCTACAACATGAGAATACACATTCTTCTTAGCTGCATACAGGACTTCCTCCAAAGTCAACCACATACTAATTTAAAGAACATACTTAAGCAAATGAAAAGGTGTTAAAATTATCCTATGCATATTATCAGGTAATAATGCAATAAAATTGGAAAACAATGGCAAAAGAAACTAGAAAAACTGCACAAACACATGGAAATTAAATAATACCCTCCTGAATAACCAATGAATCACAGAGGAAATTAAAGTAGAAATCAGACATTTTCTACAGTTAAATATGTTGAAAAAAAAAATCCTGTTGCACAATTGCAACTGTGACTGGGCCAAGCTTTCCTGTCTGCAGACAGACTTGGGGACTCAGCTCTTGTCTTCACTTCCCGTAGCAACTGGGACTCTGGTGGTCCCACATACTGTGATGCTCCAGGGTAGAACAATACCAGGATCTTCATCTACATAATTCCTCAAGATTGTTGGCAGCATCTGCCCTTCACTATGGGATCTTTATCTACTTAATACCTCAAGGAATATTGACAGTGTCTGCTCTGCCCTCTGGGTCTTTTGGGTTCTTTTCATTTCTGTCTATTAATTAATTCTTGTGCTGTGGGGCTCATGGGAGACTACAATTTAACTGCAGAAGTTCTGGTAACTTCCTCTCCCAACTTCCTTGTTCCCTACATAAATGATGTTCCCAGTATGACTTTGTACAACTTATGGGGTGCCATGAAAGCAATCCTATAAGGGGAATTTATAGTGGTAGATTCCGACATCAGAAATGTGGAGCAAGCTTGGGATTTAGTTCTCTAGTTCTACTACCTTCCTTGTAAATGCAAGGTTCAGAGTTTAATCCCCGTACCAAAAAACAAACAAGCAAACAAACAAAAACAAAACACACACATATGTAAAAATAAAAAAAAAAGATCAGAGCAGAAATCAATGCAGTTGAGACTAACACAAATGTGCAAAGAGTTAATGAATTGAAGAGTTGATTCTATGAATGATGAAATAAAACTGATAAATCCTTAGACAGCCTTATTTTACAAAGGAAAGAAAAGACTCAAATCCATGCAATTAGAAAGTGTCACAATTACAATCAATCATGCAGAAAACCAGATCATCAGTAGTTACAATAGAACCTATAATCTAATAAGATGGAAAGCACAAAAGAAATGGACAGATTCCTAGATACATATGAAGCACCAAAATGGAATCAGGAAGATATAAAAAAATTTAAGAAATTCAACAACAGTGAATAAAATGGAGAAACTAATAAAAATTTGCCAAAAAAGAAAAGCCTAGGTCCTGCCAGATTCACTTCTCTATTGTATAAGAATTTTAGAGATCTAATGCCACTACTCCACAAAATCTTTAATGAAATTGAAAAGGGAGTAATATTCCCAGTCATTGCTGGAAGCAAGCATTACCCTGATACCAAAGCCAGAGAAAGATACAACACAAAAGGAAAACTACAGGCCAATTTCTTTCAGAAATATAGATGAAAAAAGCCTCAATAAATTACCGGCAAATAGAATGCAGCAAGTCATCAAGAAGATTATGTGCCATGACCAGATAAGATTCATCCCAGGGACAGAAGGATAGTTTAACATACAAAAAATAACAAATGTAATACACCACATCACTACATTTAACAAAACTAAGGACAAAAATCACATGATCATCTCAATAGACACAGAAAAAGTATTCCACAAAGTCTAACACCCATTCATGTAACAACCCTACTGAAATTGGAATAGAAAGTTTATAACTCAATCAGATTAAAACCACCTATGACAAACCAACAGCCAACATCATAATAAATAGTCAAAACCTGAAAGATTTCACACTAATATCAGGAGAAAGACAATCAGATGATGCCCACTCTCAACATTCCTTTTCATATACTTTTGGAAACACAAGCCAAAATAGGAGAAAAAGGGAATATGGACAGGAAAGAAAGAAGCCAAATTTTAATTATTTGCTGATGGCATAATACTCTACATAGAAGACCCTAAAAACTCCAATAAAAGACTCCCAGAATTAATAACCACATGTGGCAACATAGCAGAATACAAAGTCAACACTTAAAAATCAATAGCATTCCTGTACATGAATGTAGGAAAAAGAGAAAGGGGATGTTACCAAAACCCTTACAGTGGGTCCTGGTCTGCTGTGAGCCATGACTGCACAAGGCAAATTAATGAATAAATGAGAATCAAGATACATCATGTACAGGTACAGCTCCTTAATGATGAATGTGATCATAATGCATACTTAAAATATAACAGTAAACTCAATAAAGGGGAAAAAAGAATTAAAGAATAAGGACAAGAAATGAGAAGTAGAGAGGAAGCCAGGTTCTATCATGTCAGTGATGCTCTAGGGAGCAAAAATAAAGGCACCTCAAGCTTTCTGCTATTTTTTTGGTACATAGAGAATAATATAGACTGAGAAGGCATGATAATCCTAAACACACAAGGGTTTTAGAATCAGAGCAAGTACTAGATGTTTTGGAGGGTGGAGGTAATCCTATGACCATGAGGATCTTATACTGATGAGGATTTTAGATCACAGAGAAGCTTATCTTTATTAGGATGACAAGATAAGAAAATACACTTTTACAACAGGAGATGGGATTGGTTAACCTGATAAGGAATTCGCTCCTCCCATGTGTAAGCTTTCTCTCACTACTTCAGTCTCAAGGACCAGGATGTCTTCAGCTGATGTAATCTCGTTGTTAAGTGTCACATGTTGACCACTGAGATCTCACCTATGACTGGAGGCAAAAATGGGATTATGCTTTTGCATGTCATAACCAGCCTGTAGGCAAGAAAAGTATACCTAATCATAATCTAATTGTGAAATGATTTTTCCTGAAAATTATATAGAATGATTCCCAACACATGAATAACAAAATTCACTGAGAGAGAAATAAGGAAAACAACAACTTTTGTAATAGCATCAAGAAAAATTAAATAGGTATCAGTCTAACAAAGGAAATAAAAGACATCTAAAATTACAGTACTCTGAAAAAGGAGATGGAAGAGCATGTCATAAAATGAAAAGATAGGGCTGGGGATTTAGCTCAGTGGTTCCGGCACCTGTCCTGGAAACGCAAGGACCTGGGTTTGATTCTCCGGCTAACCATATGCAATATTGGGTGTGGAGAGACACACCCAGCAGCAACCAGTACCACATACCACAGTGCCTGGCATGGTGGCTCACACCTGTAACCCCAGCACTCGGGAGGCAGAGGCAGGAGGATTGCTGTGATGTGAGTTGGAGGCTGAGCTCAGGGCCAGCTTGAACTACAAAGCGAGACTCTGTCTCAAAAAAAAAAAAAGAAAAAACACAAGAAAATGAAAAGATAGCTCCTGTTCTTGGACAGACAGAACCAATGTAGTGAAGATGAATATACTTCCAAAACTGTTATACACATTTAATGCAATATCTATCAAAATACCAATAGCATACTTCACAGTGGAGAAAATATTCCTAAAATTCATATGGAAGCAGAAGGGATCTAAAATAGCAAAAGCGATTCTGATCAGCAAAGGCAAGGAAGGAAGGCATCACAATCCTGGAAATGAAGTTAGATTATAAAGTTATCACAGGGCCAGGGATTTAGCTCTGTGGTTCTGGCACTTGCCTTGCAAGTGTAAGGTCCTGAGTTCAGTCCCCAGTACCCACATACAACAATGCCAGCTGTGGTGACTCACACCCACTAGAAATCAGTACTGCATACCATAATACCTGGCATGGTGCCTCACGCCTGTAATCCCAGCACTCAGGAGGCAGAAGCAGGAGGATTGCTGAGATCAAGACTGAGTACAGGACCAGCTTGAACTACAAAGTGAGACCCTGTCTTAAAAAACTAAAAAGAAATTTATTTTGCTTATGAGGATGTCCTGAAGATAATCCATTTGAGTATGAATAGGGAATGGGCAAAAATGAGAATCAAATCATGTCATATCATATACTGGTACAAATTCTCAATGCTTAAAGTGACTATGATGTGTATATATAATGTACCAATAAAGATTTGAATAAAAAAAGTTTAAAAAATTTTTAAAAATAAAGTTATCACAAAGAAAAAAGAAAAAAAATTACAAGTATCAGTGGAACACAATAGATGCAGAAACAACTCCAAATACACTAAGGTACCTTATCTGTGACAAAGGTACCAAATAACTTCACTGGAAGAAATATAGTCTCTTTAATAAACAGTGCTGAGAAAAATGGCTTTCCACTCACCAAAACTGTACTTAGGCCCATATATCTCAACATGCACTAAAATAAAATAGAAATGGATCAAAGATCAAAATATTAAAACAGAAACACTAAATCTGGTAGAAGACAGAGTAGGTAGAACTCTTCACACACTATAGAAATGATCACTGAAAGTACAGCCTTAGGTAGAACTCTTCAAGGCATAGATGTAGGCAAAGACTTTGTGCAAAAAATCTCTATTGAACAGGAAACATAATAAAGAATAAATGACTGGGATCATATCACATTAAAAAAAAAAAACACTTTTGCGCAACAAAAGAAACCAACAACAGAGAAAAGAGAAAAACCACAAAATGGAAAAAAATTACGAATTACTCCTCAGGGTTGGGGATTTAGCTCAGTGCTTCCAGCCTCTGCCTTGTAAGCACAAGATCCCAAGTTTGCTACCTGGTACAGAAAAAAAAAAAAATTTACAGCTCAACAAAATACTAATATCTAGAATACATAAACAGCTCAAAAGATCAGATCCCTTAAATTTAAAGACCTACTCCAGAAAGAATGGCTACCATCAAGAAATTAACCAACAACAACTGCTGGTGAGGCTGTGGGG
This sequence comes from Petromus typicus, assembly GCA_004026965.1. Taxonomy (NCBI): domain Eukaryota; kingdom Metazoa; phylum Chordata; class Mammalia; order Rodentia; family Petromuridae; genus Petromus; species Petromus typicus. The sequence goes on from PVIR01019158.1 coordinate 29,757, forward strand.
AGAAAGAAAACCTTTTTCACTGTTGGTGGGATGTAAATTGGTACAACCAATATGGAAACCAGTATGGAGATTCCTTAATAAACTAAAGATAGAGGTTGCATTTGGTCTAGCTATTCCCCTTCTGGGTATCTTCCTAAAAGAGGTAGAAGTATCATATCATGTTATCTGCATACTCATATTTGTAGTGGCACTTACTTATAATAGCCAAGCCTAAAAATGGCCCATGGACCCATCAATAAATGAATGGATAAAGAAAATGTGGTATTTCTATACAATGGAGTACTACAATTCCATAAATAAGGATAATTTAAGACATTTTTAGGTAAATGGATATGCATTAAAATCACAGTTTTAGTCGGGCATGGTGGCTCACACCTGTAATCCCAGCACTCAGAAGGTAGAGGCAAGAGGATTGCCATGAGTTTGAGGCTAGCCTAGGCTACATAGTGAGTTCAGGGTCGGCTTGAACTACAAAGAGAGACTCTGTATCAAAAATCTAAAATTTAAAAAAAAAAGGAGTGAGAATAGGGTCTCAGGTCAGTGGAAGAGTGCTTGCCTAGCATGTGCAATATCAGGAGCAGTCTTATTTGGGAAAATTAATTGGACAATTGGGACTATGCCTGGGCCAAGCTTTCCTGCCTGAACACCAGCTGTGACATATCCGGACCTGAGGACTTGACTCTTCATCTTTACCTCTGGGAACAACAAAGACCCCATCGACATGTGCTGTGCTGCTCCAGGGCAGAGCTGCACCAGGACCTTCATCTACATAATTCTTATTATCTAGGAAGAACAAATATGCTGCCCTCTGAGTGACCTGTTACATTTGTTACTCCTGATGTATTGAAACTACCTGTAACATTGCTGGCGTGGGAGGTACTGAATAAAACATGCAGCAAGCTCAAGTCTGCTGTCTTTGCAGCCTAGAGTAGTATGGATCAGGGCCAAGTACAGCTTCTTTTCTTAAGTCTCATTTCTGTCTGTTTATTAATTAATCAGGGGTCTGTGCATATGGAATGATAATCAAGCTTCATAGGCACCATGTTTAGAAAATTGCACCATTGCCATGGATTTGGCTCAGTGTTTCTGGCACCTGCCTTGCAAGTGTGAGGTCCTGAGTTCTATTCCTGGTACCACAAAAAAAGAAAGAGAAAGAAAGAAGGAAAGAAAGAAAGAGAAGGAAGGAAAGAAAAGAAGGAAAATTGTGCCATCAGCTCACACTTTTACCTTAAAATGTCGCCCATCTGGCATTTGCACAGATAGACAAAATGGCATTCAGGTCCCTGCAAAAACATTTAGGTAACTGTTACCATCATGATGTGTCATTGCAAATATCATCTATACCAAAAGCTAATGGGAATATACTACTTAGCTATGTGACCTCTGAAATTGGTGAGCCACCAGGCCCAGCATGAATTTTTTTTAAAAGGAAATGAATAATTATATTTTTTGGGCCAGGGATTTAGCTCAGTGGTTTGGGCATCTGTTTGGCAAGCACAAGGTCCTGAGTTCAGTCCTCAGTAACCACATACCACAATCTGGGCATGGTGGCTCACACCTGTAATCCCAGCACTTGGGAGGCAGGGGCAGGAGGATTGCTGTGAGTTCAGGTTGGCCTGGGCTACATAGTGAGTTCAGGGCCAGCCTGAACTACAAAGTAAGACCCTGTCTCAAAAAACAAAAATAAAAATAAATTAAAAATATATTTTCTTTATACATCAACAGGTTGATGGACATATAGGCTACCCCCAAGATTTCACTATTATGAATTCTGCTACTATAAATATGGGTATACATGTATCTCACTAATGTGATATCTTAAATACTTTGGGAAGATAACTACAAGGGGAATAGTTGGGAAAATGAAATTTCTAGTTTTAAGATTTTGAGGAATCTCCATACTGATTTCCCAAGTAGCTGTACTAGTTTACATTCCCATCAACAATGCAGCAGGGTTCCCCACTGCCTTACAGCTTTGCCAATATTTGTTATATTTAATTTTTTTCATGATAGCTATTCTTTCCAAAGTAACATGGAATCTCAGTGCTGTTTTAATTTGCATTTCTCTAATGGCCAGTGATATTAAATATTTTTTCAGATGTTTACCAGAGATTTGTACTTCTGAGAAATGTCTACTTATGTCATTTGCCCATTTATTGATCGAGTCTTTCCTTTAGGGGAAGGGTCTAATTATTTTTTAGTTTCTTTATATATTCAAGATATTGGCCCTCTGTCTGAGGAATAGCTGCCAAATAATTTTTCCCATTCTGTAAGATGTCTCTTCTCTCAGTTGATTATTTCCTTTGCACAGCGTTTTTTGGGGTTTTTTTTAAAAAGATCTTTAAGCTTGGGCCGGGGAGTTAGCTCAGTGGTTCCGGCGCCTGTCTCGCAAGCGCAAGGGCCCGGTTCGATTCCCCGGTAACCACATAACAATACTGGGTGTGGAGACCCACACCCAGCAGCAACCAGTACCACATGCCACAGTGCCGGGCGTGGTGGCTCACGCCTGTAATCCCAGCACTCGGGAGGCAGAGGCAGGAGGATTGTGATGTGAGTTTGAGGCTGAGCTCAGGGCCAGCCTGAACCACAAAAAGCGAGACCCT
>PVIR01019159.1:0-32508 GCA_004026965.1 Petromus typicus
GCCGGGGAGTTAGCTCAGTGGTTCCGGCGCCTGTCTTGCAAGCGCAAGGGCCTGGGTTCGATTCCCCGGTATCCACATAACAATACTGGGTGTGGAGACCCACACCCAGCAGCAACCAGTACCACATACCACAGTGCCGGGCGTGGTGGCTCACGCTTGTAATCCCAGCACTCGGGAGGCAGAGGCAGGAGGATTGCTGTGATGTGAGTTTGAGGCTGAGCTCAGGGCCAGCCTGAACCACAAAAGCGAGACCCTGTCTCAAAAAACCTAAAAAAAAAAGAATCTGTGAAGCAGAATCACTTTTTTTGTAGAACCAAGCAAGACTAATTTGCATCATTTCAGCTTAATAAACAATACTGCAAGCTCTCCAAGGCAAAGGCAAACAGTTCTCAATAAACTTCATACATTTAACCGGTATCTATAGTGAGACCAGCAAAAATAACATCCCAAACCAAGTATATTTTTTCCTCAACCTGCTTGAAGAGCCACCTGTCCTTGAGTCCCCTTTATTAGCAGCAGCAACAGCAACACATTCACTAGCAAGGCTTTGTGCCGGGCTCTTGCCCATCACACTTAACCCTCTCCAGGAAGCAGCACCCTCTCCCTGGTCCTCAGGCTGAGCCCTCCCTAGCTTCACTGCCTTTCCTCTCTCAATTCCCGCAGCGTCTTCCTTGCCCACACATCCCATGTCTTTCTCTCTCTGCTACCCCTGATCCAGCTCTGCACTCGACACTTAGCTGAACTCTTTGCCCCATCCCACTCTCCCCACCAAGTTCTCATTCTGAAATAGCTGTGAGATCAGGTTACTTTCCACCTCAAAACATAAGGTTTGCCAACTGAGATTTTCTGCTCCCTCTCAAAAGCCACTTTGTCTAAGAAGCTTTCATAGCAGTTTTCCTGGTAGACCTACGGTGGCTCTGTAGCCTTGAAGACTTCTCACACACCAGCTCCTGGGCCAAGGCCTGGTACACAGCAAGCGCAGCCACACACTTGCCACATGAGCGTTTGCAGGCATAAACGATCTAGTTCCAACTCTTTACCATTTATACAACCCCTCCATTTAATTTCTATTATTCTCATATATAAACTGTACCAGTGATACACAGAATAAAACAATGGTTTCTGACAAAACACTGAAAACTAATTTTCCCTAAGTCTGATTATTTTGTCTTACTGTGAAATTCCAATGCCTCACCCAAAATTTAGATGTGACAATCAAATCAATTCAGAATACCAATATGTTATGCAAGATCTCAGCCCTACCCCAGTTTGTTTTCTGGAGCTCAGAACGAACTCCAGGAACACAAAAGAACAATACCTGATTTAGTATTGCTGACTGGTGCCCGTGGACGTGAGTACTGACGTTTTTCATCTAAGAGATGTCGGACATCTGCAAATTTCTCAGGTGGCAATTTGTTACCAATTCGGGTTTTGATATTACTTGTGGAAACACTATCTGCCCTCATAGAGTTCCTTTTTAAAAGTAAAAAAGCATAGTTATCCAACTTCAACTGGAAGACGACATCCAAACAATAATCTTCTACTCATTTTATTTTCTTTTGCTTTTTGAGGGGAGGGGCGGCACTAAGAAATGAACCCAGGGCCTTGCATGTGCGGGGCAAGTACTTCATTCACCACTGAGCTGTATCCCCAGCCCCAAGAATACCAATAATAAGTTGCTTAGTAAAACCATAATCAACCTGCTGTGACAAAACCGGGAGGTTTCCACACATAATACCCATGTGCTATCAAAGGGTGCCTAGCTATAATCCCCTTCCTCCTGAGAAAAACACTAAGAAGAGACCTGTAAAGAGCTTGGGGCTCTTTGCTCACCCAGGGTGCCATCTGGTGATACTCAAGACACAGCAGAGAGCACAATACCCTTCGTTAAGGGGCAAGTTTCTGTCTTGCTAGGCATAAGCACTGTTCTGTCAGCATGCTCTGCTAGGAAGTTCTGTGAACACTACAACGAAAGAGGTGAACAGGCTATACAAACAAATCACTTTAAAAGGTCTTCTCTTTTTCTCCTCAAATACATGACCAAAAACATCTCAGAACATCCCTTAAATCCAACCCTTAAGATTTAGGGACATACGAGTGCTCTCATACAATCAGCTCCTCCCTGCTACTAACCAAGGAATTTACAATAAAATAACCATATTTCACAGCACATAATCACACCACACAATAAAAATCACCTGTTCACATTAAAGTGCGCAGAAAAATGCTTGTAAGTATTAAAAATGAAGGTAAAGTACAGTTACAAGAACTATAATATTTATTATGAAAACAGACAAATGAGAAGATGAAATCAGTTATTTCATTGGGGTGCTAGAATTATGGGCATTTGCCTTTTAATTTCTTTAATACGAGCATAAAGAACAGATGATGAAAGTACCTTAAAATATATTTTTTGTTCACAAAATCAGCAAAGATCATGAATAATGAAATACTAAAGATTGATGATGATATAGGTAACAGGCAGCAATGTGAGTAAAACTCCCTGGAAGGAAATCTGCCAATACTTACCAGATTTTACTTTCAAACAATGGATTACATATGGTTGAAAAAAGTAACAGATGTTTACATTTTATAAATGTGAAGAAAGCACAATGCAAGCAATATAAATAGCAAAGTTTCATTTTTGTACAAATATAACGGGAAGGTTATTCACCCAATCACTAACAGTTGTTATTATCAGAAGAGGCTAGGAAACTGGTGATTTTTGTTTTCTGTGCTGTCGACAGTTCAATAACAAGGACCACTGCTTGGGCAGAGAAAAAATGAGATGCTTGTATTCAACTTCTACAAAGGACTGCAATTAGAATAAATAAAAGTGATTATAAAATTAAAATTGTATTTAAAATCAAATTAGTATTTAAAATCAAATTAAAAGACTGAGGTTTAGTTCAGTGGTAGAGTGTTTGCCCAGCAAGCACAAAATTCTAGGTCCAATCTTCTGTATTACATTAAAAAGAAAAAAACTGGGCCAGGGATTTAGCTCAGTGGCACTATGCCTGCTTGAAAGTGCAAGGTCCTGAGTTTGATCCCTGATCACATCCCCCCCAATATTAAAGCTAACATTGATAAAATATTTTACCTTATGTTTTTCAATTGAGATTCTACTTCATCAGCATACATGGTCATTTTCATGCTCTTCTTTGGTGAGGGAGTAGAAATCATTTTCAGTTCTAGATCATAATCCATTTCATCCGAGTCTGAGCTGCTGGCGCTGGACCGCCTGGACATGCTCCGCTCCTGGGTCTGCTTGAGAGCTGGGAGCTCCTCATGGTATTCTACCACCACCCTGTCATCGGCATCCATGTCCTGGTCTTCCTCCTCCTCCTCCTCCTCCTCTTCTTCCTCTTCAATAGGTTCCTCAGGAACATTCACTAATCCTGAAAAATTTTAACCAAAAAAACAGGAAAAGCTTAGACTAAAACTAACAAGTATAGCTTTGCTACTCTACATCAGCGGGAAAAAAAAATCCCATCCCAGAGATTCTACTCGAGCATTATTAATAACAAACACAAGCTGGATATCATCCCACTGCTTATAACAGAATGGTTACAGACAGTATGATCTAGCAGCCTGATGGAACATTATTAAGTCATTTAGATCTTCAGTTAATCTTCATTAGTCACAAGTTTTATAAATGTAAAATTTCCAAATTAATTTGTAACTCCTAAATTAATACTCAAGGTAGTTTCAAGATCATTTAAGGACATGTATATAGCAAAAAAAAAAAAAAAGGCCTGGATGAACTTGTTCCCAGTGGAGGTCAAGCAAATCAGCACTCTACCTTCTTGTCTCATCTCTCAGTTTTAAGAAAATGTCCTTTTCATAGCCTGGTGACTCTGCCATGTTTTTCCTATTTTTGTACATTGTTGATTTCACTGTTTAATATGATCCCCAAATATAGTCTTACCGTGCTGCCTAGTAGTGTTAAGTGCAAGAAGGTTGTGATGTGCCTTTGAGAGAAGACACATACGTTAGATAACCTCACTGAGATTTGAATTATACTGCTGCTGGCTGTGAACTCAACGTTAGCCAACAATATATATTAAAGAGGTGTTTTTAAAAAATAAAGTCACACATTGAACGGTTCATAAAAACAGTGTGACCGGCACTGTATATTTCAATATTTCCTAACTCGATGTCCATAGTGAGTTCATAGCACATAATCAGCCCACACAATAAAAATCACCTGTTAACATTAAAGTGCAACAAAAAATGCTTGTAAGTATTAAAAATGAAGATAAAATACACAGTTACAAGAACTATAATATTTATTATGAGCACAGACAAGAAGAAATCAGTTATTTCACTGGGGTGCTACAATTATGGGCATTTGCCTTTTAATTTCTTTAATATGAGAATAAAGAACAGATGATGAAAGTATTTTAAAGTAACTGAAATTGAAAAATATAACTGTGTAATAGGATTAATATGCAAATTTTAAACAGACTTCTGTACATACGCATTAAATAATTAAATATACAGACTTCTTCTCTTCCTGTCCCATTCCAATGATACTTGTGTATGCATGTTATTGTTTGTATGTTGACTTGGCTACTTCTACAACACATGTAGAAGATTCCACACATTAAGTTTAAAATAGACATATCTATATAAAATGTAATGAAAATTATTTTTATAATATGCACGAAAGAAAAATCCAAGTCATCCAATATGTCATCCATATTTTTGAGGCATTCATGTGCACAAGACAATAAACATGAAAGCTTTCAAAATAGCAGCCTATTTGCATTATCAGAAAAGGAACAACAAAATTAGCCCAATTAATAAAATAATTAAAATGTTTTGCACATCATTGTTGATATTAATAGCAGAAAAATTAGGTTTTCAAGAAAATATTTTAATTTGCTCTATGTCACATCTGGCCTTTCTTGCTATAATAGCTTTAATCAAATCATATGACCTCTTTGCATGGGCAATTTAAATTAATTATGACTTGACTTACTTTCCTATATGTTGGCAGAGGGTGAGGGCAAGGAAGAGAGGATGATAAAGTTTGGAACCTTAAGAGACCGCATTAAGAATAAAAACATGATTTCGAGAGCCAAACATGTGTCTACCCAAGAGCTGAGCAGGCAACTACCAGAATGTCGGTGCTTATATGACGTCAAGCCAACATCATCCCCAATCAGGGCTCTCTTCTTAATCACATCCCGCTGAATGCGACGGGAATGATACCTTCGCTTCCTGCAACAATGCCAAAAAGACACATAATGAGAAACCAATAGGAAGGATCTTGAAACCATTCATTCATTTCCATTACATACTCACAGTATTAGGTGTTGAAACCCACATTGTTTCAATGAAACTGAAACATACTCCTATCATTTACCACAGTTAGTAATCTTGAATTCTTCCCTCTCATCTTTTGACATTCCACTATCAAATACTGACTAAAGGACTAAAAAAAACTTAAGTACTATTTAAACTTGTAATTTACAGTTTCAGACTCACCAAGAATTGCTAAGAATTCCTTTCATGCCTCCATAATTTGGATTTCCATATTTCATGTAATACTGACTTCTTCTAGCTGCTCCAAGTTCCTTTTTGTCATCTAAAAATTAATTACAACAGTTACCCTAAGATTTCCTCAAGATAGGAGACTCCATAGCTGGGACCAGTGTCTCCCAACAACAATGAAAGAAGCACTATAAATATTCCTTCTCTGAGTATAAAGAGAGTAGAGCAAAATATAGAGATGAATGAGAGAAAGCTGCTGTGTAGGAGGTTAACTAATTTAGCACAGGACATACTATTAAAAAAAAAAATACAAGATTTAAGATTCCAAGAGGCGTAACAGAGGTTTCTAGAAGAGGTGGCATTTTTGCTGTCCTCTGAAAGATGGTATTTCTTTCTTTCTTTTTTTTTGGTATCTTTTTTGAGAGATTGTGTTACTATGTGGTTCAGGCTAGTCTCAAACTCACAGTGATCTTCCTGCCTCAGCCTTCTGAGTGCTGGAATTACAGGCATGTGCCACCACACCTGGCTGAAAGATGGTATTTCTAAATTACAAACATTTTGACAATACAGAAAAAGGGCTAAATAACCAAACTATATATAATTTCATATTTTATTAAATACTTTTCTAGCTTATTGTGATAGTCCTCAAAATGGCTTAAAGAAAACAGCATAATACCATAATTCTAAAACTCTCAAGTAGCCACTCAAATGAGTAAATGTGGAAAAGATCATACTTGTCAGATTAAGTGCCAGTTAAGAGAAAGGAAAGGTGATTGATCGATCACTCATTTTTGTCAAAAGTAGTACATAATTCAGAGCCCCTGAACAACTTCTTAGGTACCTCCAATTGAAAGGATAAACTCAGCTGTAAATGTGTATCCAATCAGTATGCATACAACCCCAAATCCCAAAAAACAAAAAACCATGCCTACCAACTCCTTGAGGAAATGGCTGATTCCAGATCTGGGGCAGGTAAAGTATAAACTGAGTATAGAAAAACAAGATGTTTTGTGTGCTATAAAGAAAATTGCACTAAGAATCACAGGGCATGTCAAACACAACTTGAAGGGGCTTTCTTTATTGGCCAAATCCAAGACAATTTGTGACTCAAATTAATGACATTAAATCAGTGAATAAGAATCTATAAATAAATATGTAAACAAATAAGAAAAAGAACAAAGTTCTTCCTGACAAATGATGGCATCGGAAAATCACTATAGCTATTACTGCCGATAAGTATAAGTAACAGATATTCACACAACATCTAAATATCTCATCAGCATTTTTAAAATTACAAACTTTACAGTGGGGGTGGGGGTAAGAATCTAACAATAATTACCTTAACCAAATGAAGTTAGCAGCCTCAGAACTGGGATGAATAAATTTCATGTACTTCCTGGTATGATGTAATGAAAATGACCCATTATCACTTCTGGTGTATTCTTTTTTCCCTGAGACAAGTTCTAACTAAATTACTTAGGCTGGCCTAGATCAGTCTTTCTACCTCGGCCTCCCAGTAGCTGGGATTACAGTCATGGACCACAGTGTACTACTTCTGTAGTAATCATGCCACAATGGTACTATGTAAATTTATCAGGAGGAAACATCAAACAAACCCAAACAGGTACAGTCCATAAAACAATGATCCTGTACACTTGTATTCAAGATGTGACTGAAAAATGCAATGCATAATTGTATTTTTTTAAAAAAACATATTACATATTGCCATTAATTCCCATCAAAACATTTCCCCTCACTTTGAACATACTTATCCTTTTACTCTTGCCACTTTCTGAAGCAGTTCTGAATAAAAATACAGTGAATGCTGCTGCCAAGTGCCACCCAACAGAAAGGCAGGCTGTAAAAACATAATAGCATGTCTTCATCCATCATGCACTGAATCTGGCACTGTGTAACTTCTGGCTCTTCCCCAAAATCAAAATGATCATGAAAGATAAATGTTATGTATCTTCAGAACACTGAAACAGCCAGGATGTCACATGAGGCCAGACACAGAGACACAGCCATATAATCCTAGCAATGGGAGGCTGAGGCAAGAGACTATCATGAGTTTGAGGCCAGCCTCAGCTACATAATGAGTTCAAGGCCAGCCTAAACTACATCGCTAGACCCTGTCTTTAAAACCTAAGAAAAAAAAGACACACAGAAAAGACAACTTTCAGGACTGCTTCACAAAGTGGTATAACAATAGGATAAGGGTGTTTGAAGTGAGAGGAATAGTTTGAGGGGAATTAATGGCAATATGGCTTTAAATTTTTTAAAACTTAAACATTCATTAGTTTTAAAACACATCTTATACATACATACATACAAATATATCCATCTACCTAATTATATCTTAATAGCCACCAAAAATTATTGCACCTAGTCTTATGAGGAAGGGAGCAGAGCTGAAAAGCATATCTAGGAGGACATTACTATAATAAATGTAAGAGTATAATTTAAAAAAATACAGTTCTCACACTTCATACGATAACTGGCTAAAAAGCAGGTGAGCCAAAGCAGTTCAAATAGAAAATAACTTACTTCAGCCAGAAAAAACAAAAGTATATAAATGGTTATTCTGCAATTTCAGTCAGAAATAACTTCTCATTCTGCAATCAAATGCTCTACCACTGACCATACCCACTCCTTCTCATTCTGTGAACCATTATTTTAATGTTTATTTTACTTATTTTATTTTTTTGAGACAGAGTCTCACTCTGCAGTGCAGGCTTGCCTTGAGCCCCTGAGATAGCTCAAACTGACCTTGAACTCAGGGGGATCCTCCTCCCTGAGCCTCCCAAGCACTAGGACTATAGGCATCCACCACTACGCCAGGCTTGGGCCATTATTTTATAAACATGGAATATTCTATTTTCAAGGGAACTTTTGGATTACAGCCTACTCAAAAGAGAAAGTCATCATTCAATAGTTATTTTCATTGAAAATAAAAATCAATACCCAACATCAAATTTACCTTTTGTAGCAAATCTCATGAATAATCTATTTCCTTTAGCAAGTTTGTTAGCTGGACGAAGATCATTTCTTAACAGAGACTCTTCTTCTACTTGAGATAATGTGTCCAACTTAAGAAAAAAAAGAGCATTTGCAATGTAAATATGAAAACCTTTTTAGCATTTATTCAATAGGCAAGTTAACACTAAGAAAGCAGTAGACTTCGAATACCCAGAAGCACTAATTCTGTAAAACTTCAAAGACAGAGGACTCCCCAGTCCGCTTCGTCTAAAGGAATATTCTCCATCATTCTTTATCCTTTTAACCTCCTTTACGTTTCCGTGATAGCAATCATCCCTTCCTGCATCTATGTATTGTCTGTCTCTCCTTCTACAATGTAGGTTCCAAGAGGGTGACTTTCTTTTGCTTAATGATCTATCTCTAGTACTTAAAGAGTCTGGTTCCACAACAGGCACTTAATATTTAAAATAAGTACACTTAGGGCCTGGGATTTAGCTCAGTGGTACCATGCCTGCTTCACAAGCAAAAAGTCCTGTGTTCGATTCTCAGTATTGTGTAAAAAAAAAAAAAAGTACACTCTAATATTTATTTTTTTGAGACAAGGTCTCATTTTGTAGTTCCGGCTGGCCTCAAACTCACTATGTAGCCCAGGCCAGCCTTGAACTCACAGCAATCTTTCTCTCTCTGCCACCTGAGTACTGGGATTACAGGCGTGAGCCACCACACCTGGCACTGTGGTATGTGGTTACCTGAGGTCAAATGCCTGAACCACTGAGCTAAACCCTGGCCCCCACTCTAATATTTCTAACCATCATTTCTAACCCAGTAGGAAATATGTCACTACTTGCCTTTGTCTTGGTGGGGCTAAGGATCAAACTCAAGGTCTCATACACAGAAAAGAAGGTACTCTACCACTGAAATATACCCCTAATTCTACTTGCTTCCTCTTAGTCTTACTAATTAGGTAACACTTTGTAATATTTCTCAGTAAAACTGTACGTTACGCAGAAGTGTGACTAGTATTCTAACATTTCAGGATGAACTGTTGTATTCACACAGGCACTCTCAGAAGATCTCAGGGAAAAGACAGAGGAAGAACACAACTTCTTAAGTCTTTAATCCTCATATTTAGAAAGAGAATAAGAATATTTTAACAATAAAATGTTATAGCTATTTCTTCCCTATTACTAACCTCTACGTCACTTGGGTTTTCATCTTCAACTTCTCCTTCTTCAGCCTCTTCATCATCAGAACTATCTTCCTGCTTGTCTAAAATGGAATGTGAGGGGTGAGATGAACCTTAACATAACTCCATCTTATAATTTCACTCATCCATTCATTTATTTGTTTTAATTTTTTGGTTCTCTGACACAGTGTCCCACTATGTAGTTCAGGCTGGCCTTGAACTCACTATGTAGCTCAGGCTGACCTCAAACTCATCTTCCTGCCTCAGCTTCCGCGTGCTGAAATTACAGGCATGTGCCACCATACTAGCCTAATGTAATTTTAAAAGTTCAGTATTTTCTACTTCTACTTATTAGTGATCCAAAACATCAGAGTTTACTTCAGAAATAGCTGGTGATGAGACCCTATCTAATATGCTGCTTAGAAACCTACAGGCTTCCCCTGTGCACATGTCCACCTGATAACAGCAGTGCTGCGTGTTGTACATTCTCGGAAGCAACAAACAAGAAATACTGTACTTCCGGATCAACACTGCCTCCCAGAAGAGAAGTATGTGTGTGCAAGTCAGTTCTTCAAGCATAACTGAGGTACCAGACTAACACGCTCCTTACTGACTTTAATTTGGATAACAGCAAGATGTGAGGGTAATGGGTGCGTGTGTGTATGTGAATCAGGAAAAACTCCAACGGCCTATAGGAAATGTTTTTAAGTGCAATCCACTTAAACTCAAAACAGTTATGAAAAGCAAGGTGAAGAACATGAAGCTGCTTTTCATTTCATTGTATTCTGAAGTCTGACAACTTAGGTGAAAATTAGAACCAATCAGATTAAACTCTAGCCATATCTGGTATTTTAAGGTTTAACTGGTCAACATTTAAATGGATTGGAGCTATTAGTACATACAGTGTGACAGGCTTTGTTCCAAATTCTTTTGCATCTCTCTACCCCTTTCTCTCTATATTCTTTGGTTTACATGTAGTTGCTCAGTTAATGCATAGCTAATAGTTCTTATTTTTCTTATGCTGTTAACCGCTTAGGTATATTTGGCCATTTGATGAAAATACTTGTATACACCTAAGAACCAAACTGTTCCTCTGGAGCTTGTATGATCAAGAATGATTAATCTGTGTAATAAACTAAGTACCAGTCATTACATTTAAAGAAAAAAAACTACAGGCTCCACAAAAGATTATACAAAGAGCAGGACTTTCAGGCCAAAGCTCCCTTCTTTGTGTTCAGTTACCTTTTTTACTTTTCTCAGATGACTTGTCTTCACTGGCATCCCTGTTTCTTATCTTATCCTGGGCTGGCAGAGAGCTCATATTGATAAGGGCTCGTGTGGCTGTCATTTCATCCAGCCAAACTACATTACCTAAAATAAGATGTAAAATAAAACATTATGTTGTATGCAAATTGGGACAGACTCACCAAGTCATCAATCATCAGTAAGTGTACAAACCAACTAATGAGGGCTGGGGAGTTAGCTCAGTGATTCTGGCGCCAGTCTTACAAGTGCAAGGATCTGGGTTCGATTCCCCGGTAACCACATAACAATACTGGGTGTGGAGACTCACGCCCAGCAGCAATCATACCACATACCACAGTGCCAGGCGTGGTGGCTCACGCCTGTAATCCCAGCACTCGGGAGGCAGAGGCAGGAGGATTGCTGTGATGTGAGTTGGAGGCTGAGCTCAGGGCCAGCCTGAACCACAAAATGAGATCCTGTCTCAAAAAAAAAAAAAAAAAAACCCAACCTATGAGAAGTAAAAAAGTGGTGGGAAAAACCTCTTTTAAGAACTTAGTCTAGAACTGTTATCTGCAAGCAGGGTTCCACAAAATAGTTAAGTATTCCATGAAAATAGATTCTATATATTAAAACTAAGAGGAACACAGAGAATACTAACACAGCGTCAGCACTTCTCTTTCTTTCCAATGGAGTCTTGCTATATTACACAGGCTAGACTCAAACTCTTGAACTCAAACAATTTTCCTGCCTTGCCTCTTGGGACTATAGGCTGACATCATGCCTGTCAAAACAGTAACAGTTCTTGATGATGACAACTGCCAAATAAATTTAATTATCTATTATATTATCGACCCCTGCAGGTGAGTTCTCTTCTATTCTTTGTCACCTGACATAATAAATGATGCTCCCACATCATAAAAGTGTGGTCAATGGGGGCTGAGGATTTAGCTCAGTGGTTCCGGCGCCTGTCTTGCAAGTGCAAGGACCCGGTTCGATCCCCCAGTTAACCACATACTATACTGGGCATGGAGACTCACGCCCAGCAGCAATCATACCACATACCACAGTGCCAGGCATGGTGGCTCACGCCTGTAATCCCAGCACTCGGGAGGCAGAGGCAGGAGGATTGCTGTGATGTGAGTTGGAGGCTGAGCTCAGGGCCAGCCTGAACTACAAAAAGCGAGACTCTGTCTCAAAAAAAAAAAAAAAAAGTATGGTTAATGAAGGTAATCACAAGATATTTAAAATAGAGACAAAACAGCTACTTGGCTTGCAGCAATTAATTTAGAAAAAAGATTTGAGAAGTATTATGGTTTGGGTCTAGATGTCCCCCTACAGCCTCATGCGGTCTGAGGTGATGTTATCTAGCGTGTGTGACACCAGGATTAAGGGTGTGTGCTTAGAAAACCACTACACTTGAGTGACTGGCTTGGCACCCTGCTAGTTAGTGTATGGATGGGATGCAAGGAATAGAAACCCAGTTCAAAGTCCTGTGATACATTTGTTGTGTTCTGCTGCCACGAGCTGCTGCCCCTCTGCGATCCTGCCTTGGATCCTCTCCATTATGGACTGAAACCTCTACAAACTATAAGACAAATAACTTTAAATTTGGGTGTCAGGTATTTTGTGTTAGCAAAAAGAGAAAAGCAACTAAAACAAGAAGTCTTGTAGAAAAGAAACTCTTTACCTCTGTTTGAAATGACATGTTTTCCTTAAACCTTAGTTTAGGAAATGAAAGTCCAGTAAGGAACTTACTAATGTGTTTTGTAGACTTGGCCAAATAATTTCCTTTGTCTGTTTTTCCAGTTTAACTTTCTCTTTTTCAGTTTCTGTTGTAAAATATGAGGTAGTTGAACTGGATAATTCTATAGGACCTTCCAACTCTTAACATTCCTTAGCAACAGTTATATTAACTTAAATCAAGGGCTAACAAACTATAATCCACAGGGCAAATTCAACCCTTCACCTGTTACTTTTCTTGGTAGCAGATTTACAGTTAAGTCCTCGACTTACATTCAAGTTGCAAACTTTCACAGATACTAATAGGCCTTGAATTACAAACATCCACAGATTCACACGAAAGTCAAAAAGTAGCTCACTTGTCTGTCAGATACTGTCACAGTTGTGCTGCTGTGTGCTTACTGTACCATGGCATAATGTACAGCAGTATCGTATTCAATCAGAATGTCCAGAAGCAAGGGGAAAAGTAGGGTTGATACGGAAGGGACTGCTGGAAATCGAAAAGCAATGTACCTTGTATTATGGATCAAAGGTGTTTAAGACTCACTTGGACTTACCAGCGAATCCATACTTCCAGAACAGACTCATTTATAAGCTGGAGATTTGCCATATTTAGGTATAAAGCTTGAAGTAATTTGCCATGCAGCCCTTTATAGGAAACAGTTTACTGACCCATGATATGGAGAGTGTAAATTAAATAGAAAGAAGAATGGAGAAAACTCTTAATAGTCATGTCTCTTCTTTCAATGAAAACACTAAATCAGCATCTTCAGGGAGCAGCTGAGAAAATCAGCAGCTATCTAGGGCACCACCTAGTAGGTCAGCCAGCTGGCAGTAGGTAAAGCCAGACTACAAATAAGACAAGAAGCCAGCAAAGTGGTTACCAGAGATCAGACTAGACTGAGTAGGGAAGCCAGTCAGAAATTACAGCTGACTCACAAACTGGACAACTCACAGGTTAGGGCAAGCAAATGATGTCCCAGAAAGCAGAGAGAAAGCTAAGTAGAGGTGAGCAGTCTGCTACAACATCTGGACTAGTTCTAGGTCTGAGACACCAAGGCAAAGTAACACCTTCTTAATAACTACACGAGAAACAGCAATGACAAAACTGAAAGGCTTAAAAATGCAACTCAAAATCTGCATAGTTGGACTGCCACTCTAGTGGGGAACTATCGGAACTAAGAGGCCCCAGTAAAGTATACTAGACTGAGATGCCAGTAACCAATCTCCTTAGAGCCTGGGGCATTATCTCCAAACTGACTTGGAATACTCACAGGGTGAGTGGGCAGGCTAGTTGAGGCAGACTGGTTCTCACCAATGAGTTTTTCTCCTAGTGTAGAGGTTAGGCATGGACAAGTAGTTTAGGCCATAATCATTTACACCCTAGACAGTAAGAGCTCTTTGAAAATCATAAAGGCACATTCAACAGAAAATTTAGGTGTACTTACAGGAGGTATCATCCAACCATTCAATATGAGCTGGAGGATATTCTTTAAAATAGGAAAAGATATCCTGGGTGCTCATCTCATCTACTCCACAAATATAGATTGTCTCCAGTCTCACTTTGGGAATTGCTAGAAAACAAGACAGAAAAGATGAGAGAACTTCCTTACCTTCTACTGCACATCTCACTAATACACCTTAGTTAATAGTTCAAGTAAAATGTACTTAGAAAAGAAATATGTCCAAAACATGAGCTATTTCAAAAGAACATGAAAAACTGAGTTTGGTCCCCAGTACCAAAAAAAGAAAAACAACACGAAAGACAGTAATTAAACTTTTAATTTTTATCACCAAACAACACAAAAATTACTTAATTTAGAACAATCATGTTAGGCTAAGAAAAATAAGGCGAATTATACTGGTAAAATGCCTCTTCCCACATCAATCTGCAGTAATCAAAGTAATACCAAACTCAAATGCATTATTTTCTGAACTTGACAAGCTGATTCTAAGATATTTTAAATACTTGTCAAAGAGAAACGTACAATAATGAGGACAATCCAAAAGAAGAGATGCCATACCTGGGTATATTAAAGTGTGAAACTAACATAAAGAAACTATAGCTAAGCACAACAGCACATTCCTGCGATAGCTCCTAGGAACACTGAAGCAGGAGGACTGTCCCTGGCCAACTTAGCGAAACTGTCTCAAAATAAAAATATAAAAAGGGCTGGGGATTTAGATCAGTGAGTGTCCACAGGTCCAGTCCCCAGTACCACTGGAGAAGAAACAGAAAAATGAAACTAGAGTGAAGAAGTCTTAACAACCAATCAGAAAATGAAGTTTAAAAAAAAAAAAAGACAAAAACAGATAATTTATGTGAAGAAAATATAAAAGGTCAATAAATGTATGAATATATAAATATATGGGACTGACCTTTTCAGGAAAGCTTATATTAAAATAAGAAGATATCAATTTTTACAAAGCAGATTTAAGTCTTTTAAATGAAGTATTGGCAGTGTATAGGAAAAGGTGCTCCCCCTGCCAGCAGGAGTATGAACTGCATAGCTAGTCTTAAGGGCAAATCAAGACGCAGGGCATAGAGATAGAGAAGTCCATTCCTCGCCATACATCTTAAAATAACACACTCAGGGAGCCCGGGATTTAGTGGTACTGCACCTACTTCACAAGTACAGGGTCCTGGGTTCAACCTCCAGTACCAAAAAGAAAAAAAACCTCACACACATGGTAGCTCACACATATGCTCAGTAGGTATAGCACATTTCTAATAATCGAATGGCTATCAAACTAATAAATTAGGGGTTATATTAATCATGGTTTATCCATACCATCGTATAAAACATAGTAAAAAACTTGGAGAATTTATTGAGTGAAAAAAGTTGGTAAACCAGGCATAATGATACAAATCTGTAATTCCGGCACTCTGGGAGACTGAGGCAAGAAGATCACAAGTTTGAGCCTAGCCTGGATAATGTGGCAACTTGGTGAGACCTTAAACTAAAGTAAAAAATTGGGGGCTAGGGATTTTTAGCTCAGTGGTTCCAGCGACTGCCTGCCTTGCAAGCCCAAGGTCCCTCCTTTGATCCTGATTAACCACATACAACAACGTCGGTGGGGTGACTCACACTACTAGCAATCAGTACCACATCCCACAGTGCTGCATGTGGTGACTCACACTTATAATGATAGCACTCGGGAGGCTGAGGCAGGAGGACTGGTCTGAGTTTGAGGCTAGCCTGGACTATGTAGTGAGCTCAGGGCCGGTCTTAACTACAAAGAGAGAACCTGTCTCAAAAAAAATTTTTTAGGGGGCCGGGGAGTTAGCTCAGTGGTTCCAGCGCCTGTCTTGCAAGTGCAAGGGCCCGGGTTCGATTCCCCGGTAACCACATAACAATACTGGGTGTGACCCACACCCAGCAGCAACCAGTACCACATACCACAGTGCCAGGCGTGGTGGCTCACGCCTGTCATCCCTGCACTCGGGAGGCAGAGGCAGGAGGATTGTGATGTGAGTTTGAGGCTGAGCTCAGGGCCAGCCTAAACCACAAAAGCGAGACCCTGTCTCAAAAAACCTAAAAAAAAAATAATAATAATAATTTTTAAAGGGCTAGGAATATAGCTCAGTGCAGAAGCCCTGGGTTCAATCCCCAATATAGGGGAAAAACAAAACAACAAAAAATCCAAGTTATAGAAAATTACATACAATGTAAATGACATTTAAAATAAAAAATAGACAACAACTAATACTTTGTAAGGACACGTATTTGCGTACACAAATACCCAGAAAGACGGAAGGTGCAATACACACTGCATTAACAACAGCTGCTGCTTCTGTAGTAGAAGACAAGCAGACCAGCTGTAGTCAAAAAAGGAACCCTGGCTTATCAGCACTGTGTTTTTACCAAATGCTTACGAGAGTGCTATTGCATTTAGCTTTTTTAACTGAAAAATATGCAAATATATCAAGAAGAACTTTCAAATGCCTGACCTGGTTTTATGTTTAATTCCTTAAAAGATCTCAAGCAAATAAAAACATTCCATACAAAACTGGGGCCCCTGTAATCTCTCCAGATCCCCCTATTCATTCTTTTCTTCAATATTCTGTCAGAATTCAATGATGCCCTTTACTTCCAAGCACATTTTTCTTTTTCATCAGAAAAAGATTTCATCACGTGAAATCTGCATATATTAACTGGTTACCATGTGAAGTTTCAGTATATGTGCACACTGTATACTGTTTAAGTTAAATACATCTTCTCTCAAAAATATCCACCATGTTAAAAAAAATATATATATATATATATATCTCCACCATGTTTTCATGGTGAAAACATTCAAAATCCTTTCCTAACTTAGCCTTTTGAAATCTCCAGCACATATCTCCTATGTACAGTACCTTGCAGTACAATACCCCAGCGGAGCTCCTTGCTCCTGCCTATCTGTAACATAGCACCCCCTGATCAGCACCTCTTTTTCTCTCCTCACTACCCTCCCAGGCTCTGGTAACTACCATTTGACTCTACTTGTATGAGATGGACTTTTTTTTAGATTTCAAATATGAGTGAGATCATGTGGTATTTGTCTTCTTGGGGCCTGGCTTGTTTCACTTAACCATTTCTAACACCATGCATCCCGCCCCAAATGACAGAATTTCATTCTTTATATTAATGGCTAAATATCATGTACATGTGCCACAATCTTTATCCATTCATCAGCAGATGAACACATAGCTTAATTCATATCTTAGCAACTGACCACAGGGAGGACAGATGTCTCTTTGACATACTGATTTCATTTCCTTCCGGTATATAACCAGTAGCCTAACTGCTGGATCATATAATGGTTCTATTTTTAATTTTCTGAAGAGCCTCTATACTATACTGTTTTCCATAGTGGCTGTACTAATTTACAGTCTCACTAACAGCATGCAGAAGTTTCCTTTTTTCCACATCTTCACTGGCACTTGTTATCAACTCAAAATGGACTAAAGATCTAAACTAAGGCCTGAAACACTAAGATGTTTCAATGCAGGAAACTATTGAAACTCACAAGAAGAAAAAGGGGAAATCACCTCAGCATACTAGAATAGTCAAAGGTTAGTTGGACAAGACCCCAAAAACATAGGAAACAAAAACTAAAAGAGACAATTCAGAGTACATAAAAAGATTCTGCAAGGAAACAAAAGTGAAGTGATAACCTACAGAATAGGTGAAAATATTTCTAAACTATACATCTGACAAGGTTTTTTTGTTCTGTTTGTTTTTGCAGGACCCAGGATGGAATTCAGGACCTTGTGCTTGCTAAGCAGGCACAGTGCCACTGAGCTAAATCCCTGTCTTGGCAAGTTACTGATAAGGAGGATATAGAAGAATTCCAAAGTTCAATATTAAAAAAAAAAAAAAATCAAGAAATACAATTAAAATATAGGGAGACTGCAGATGTGGCCCAGTGGTACAGCACTTGTGCCTGGCATGTAGTAGGCAGTATTTTATTTCCAACACTGTAAAATCAAAGGGGTAGGAAAGCAACAAACCTAAATAAACTCTTCTCAGAAGAAGATATACAAATGGCTAACAGGTATATGAAAAAAATGTTCAACATCACTAATCACAGAAATACAAATCACTCCAGTAAGAAAAACCATGGTCAAGCATGTTTTTCCTTGCTACATACTACTTTTATTTAAAACAAAACACACATGAATACTTTAAAACAATAGAAAATGATTGTGTCTTCCTTTCATTCTGAAAAATAAGAGATGAAGTTCATGGAAGCCCATGTAGGCACAGCCAGATTCACAAAGGTGAGATATCCACAAGACATGAGCCCTATCCAGTCCTCCTCACTGGTGGCCAGCAACGACAAATGAGACACAAATGCCAAATGGGAAACAACAGCCGAGTTAGCCAAGGGGACTTTTTTTTTTTTGGTATTGGGATCAAACACAGGATGTTAGGCTTGCAAGGCACCAGAACCACTGAGCTAAAGCCCTGGCCCTTAGGGGGACTTCTTAAGTTTGGTGAGCTAAGAGCATGATTTGGAAAGAAAAAAACCTATATGCGATCAAGAGATGGCTCCACAGAGAGTAACAAAAAATGGGACGTGACAAAGGAAACGCACTGAGTATTAGCAAACATCTGGAAGGATGATAGAAGACTTGGGTTTTTTATTTTTTGGTTTTGCCCTGTAGTTCAGACTGGCCTCAAACTCACAGTAATTCTCCTGCTTCAGCTTCCCAAGGGCAGGATCATAGGCATGTACCACCATCCCCAAGACAGAAGACTTACAGATATGATAAAACAAATTTAAATGAGCAAGCAGAGAAGAGAAAAAAAAGAAAGAAAGAAAGAAAATTAAGAGCTTAAACACAAGAGGAAAAGACTATAAAGTACAAAACTGGCCAAAGATGTTTATTTTACTCTAGACAGAATGGTCTACATATTGAAAATTGGGCAAGTATAATTTCATTCAAAAGAAGCAGGCAAAGGTATAGTGTCGGGGTAAGAGGTAAATAGAGAGAGGCAAAAGCATTATCACTGCAAAAATAAACCAGCCTCAATTAGCTATTAGAAAAGAAAGCTCTTTCTCAAAAGAAGCACACTGACAAGATTCAGTACCATTCAGAATGTTGTTAAAATTAAAGATTCAGAGGAAGACCACCAAACCTTGCTGACAGTGTCACTGTGCAACATAAAACAAAGCAACAAAGAAGGGTGCAAGACCTGTGCACAGCCAAGGAGAAGGGATGGTGCTGAGAGGGGAGTGAGGACACACAGAAGGATGAGGACTGCACAGACACCAACTGCTGACTGCGCACCAGAAGCTCAGGATGTCACCTTGGATGTTCTAACACAGACAGATGGTAAATGACTGACTGCAAAACCCAAAATTCAAGTCATAAGAAAAGCAGATTTCACAAAACCCAGAGAAATAAGAGCCAATTCCATGGCCTCAAATTAGAATGAGTAAGTCAGAAGACACTAATCACAGTTACTCATATGAAAGATGATCCCAAGAAAAATCAGCAAACTTAGACGAGCCAAGCAAGGTGGCAAACGCCTGTAATTGCAGCACTTGGAGGCTGAGGTATGAGGACTGCCTGAGTTCAAGGCCATCTAGGGCTACATAGTGAGTTCAAGGCCAGTCTGAACTATAGAGGGAAACCTTATCTCAAAGAACAAAAAAAAACCAAACAGAAAACAACTCAGGAGAGCACAACCCACAAAATACACATATGGGAGGTAAAGATTAAATAATGACAGAGAAAAAAGAATAGCACAAATCTAAAAGACTGACATCAGTCTATGTAGAAACACGTAAAATACTGATGACAGACTACAAAATATAAAGGAAAAAAAACCAGTATGACTACAAAAGGAAAAAACAAAAACAAAGTCTATGCTCAGTAAAAAGATTAGAAGTAAATACACAAAATGTTGGCAACCACAGCATGATAGACTATAAGCAACTTTTCATCTCACTCTACTTTCCAAATTATCTTTGGTGAACATGAATTATCTGTAAAACATCTAATGAAGAAAAGCCCAGAGGTAACAGGCTCATCAAGTGTTTAGATGCCAGGCTGAGGATTTAGCTCAGTAGTTCCAGTGCCTGCCTTGCAAGTGCAAGGTCCTGGGTTTGATCCCCATAACCACATACAACAATGCCAGGCACGGTGACTCATGCCCACCAGCAATCAGTTTGATATACCACAAATGCTGGGTGTGGTGGCTCACTCCTATAATCCCAGCACTCTGAAGGCAGAGGCAGGAGGACTGCTGAGTTCGAGACTGAGTTCAGGACCATCCTGAATTACAAAGGGAAACCCCCATCTCAAAAAAATTTAAAAAATAAAAAGTACAGATGCCTTTCGCTTATCTAAAGGTTTAAAGCAATATTACTATGGGGAAGATGATATAAGAAAAAAGGCAGAACTGTTGATCTGTTATACTATCAACTGCAGAACAGCTATCACTAAAGAACCAGAACACAATATAGGAGGTAACAGGGTAAGAAATTTTTAACAGACCTCAACGTTTTACTCCAGAATTATTTCCCATGTACTGACTTAAACATGGAGCTGAGATTTCAGAATTAGGTAAGACTCTAAAATGTATCAGGGAAGGACAGAAGTAACTTAGTCTTGAGAACTAGTCCTGTACTGATTTTCATAAATGAGTAAAAGGAAATTTCCAAAACGCATATTGAGAAGTTTACTGTCAGCTTCTGAAATTAAAAAAGGAACGAAGTAACTCATTACATAGAATCTAATCCCTCAGAAAGTCTTCCCAATGGGAAATGATAGGAAATGATGTGAGCTCAGTCAGGGCCATATTAGCCTCACTTCTTTTCTGCATGATTCATAGGTCAAGATACTCAAAGGCGCAGATAGTGCCTCAAGTTCATTATGGCACATAATCCAGTCCCTCCTGGGGCCGGGGATTTAGCTCAGTGGTTCCGGCACCTGTCTTGCAAGCGCAAGGACCCGAGTTCGATCGCCCAGTTAACCACATACTACACTGGGCGTGGAGACTCACCCCAGCAGCAATCAGTACTACATACCACAGTGCTGGGCGTGGTGGCTCACGCCTATAATCCCAGCACTCGGGAAGCAGAGGCAGGAGGACTGCTGTGATGTGAGCTGAAGGCTGAGCTCAGAGCCAACGTGAACGACAAAGCGAGATCCTGTCTCAAAAAAAACCAAAAATCCAGTTCCTCCTGGCCATAAGATGAAATTTGGGACTGATAACAGTAAGACCTGTAAAGTGCACCTCTGCATCATGATATGATAAGGTAATACACTGTCCAGCACCCACAGACATCAGGAGAAGCGCCAGAAGCCATGCATGGAGAGGACACACAGTGAGGAATAATATATCTGAAAAGGTAAATGGTAAGAGTTAAGATGAAGAGGGCCAGGAGTATAGCTCAATGGCACCATGCTTGCCTGGCAAGGGCAAGGTTCTGAGTTTCATCCCTGGTACCAAAAAAATAAGACTATAAATGGAGGCTTGAAATCAACAGGATATAATTTAGTAGGGGTAAATTAAAAGTTAATTTTAAAAGTACCTCAAATACAAGATAAAAAACTTTGAGATGTGATCTGGTTAAATTGCCCAGTTCAGCCTCAAACTCATAATTCTCTGTGGTAGCCCCCCAAGAAAGTCTGGATGCTTTGGCTAGAAGATATGTATAGTACTAAGAACTGGCAAGACAGAGATGACAAGGACATACAGTCTTGCCACTCTCTCCATGAATACAATCACATCTAGAATTTACATCTCCTCCTGGGAAGGACATTTAGAAAGTGGAAATACAGAGGGAGACCAGAAAGTCAAGAAACATGGAAGAAGTTTAGGGAAGAAGCAATAAGTCTATACTTCTACATCTGCAGGGTTGCGTGAAAGAAGAAAGAACTTAAGAGAGCTGTTCTAAGAGTCACGCAGCAATCATCAAATAGTAACTCCTACAAAGCCAGGCTCAAGTCTGAGGAAGTTTCCAAAGACAATGTAGGCTTCTTCACAAATGGTTCTTTTATCATCACTACATGTTCCAGCAGGGGACAAAGGACCCAAAAAGCTTCCTGAGTGGGGCAGTAGATGACCTCTAAGATTCATATTACAGTGGAATAACAGGATGTAGATTCACTATAAAAGAGTAAGTTTTGTTTTTACATATAAGTTGAGTAAACAGGACTAGAGCAGATTACTACAAATAATAATTCAGGATTTCTAAGGAGTACAATACCCTAGTAAAACAATAAAAATAAAATTAAACCACAAGTCCAACTGCATGGACAAATTTAAAACCCAGGGTAGGATTAATTTAGCTTCCTTTAACAATAGGATATTACTGGGCAGTGTTTATTTACCATACATTCATATTATCAATAAAAGTGTTAATAGCTTTCTTCCTCCAACCCTGAAATTACTCCAACTTCCCTAAAAGGTCTCACTGTCATACATTATTACAACCTTTAAAGGTAAGAAAAGTCAAAACTTTTATGATAAAAGCAGAAAACGCGTTAAGAGGCCACAGAAATACAGATTCTCATCTCATTTCTGCCATGATGACATTCTCTGGGGCATCTCAGAAAAGACAATCTCTTTTTTTCCAGTTTTAACATCTGAGACATAGCTGATAGCATCTCAGACTTTACACAGATGACCCAGGAATGGGGAGTTCAAAAGTCCCTTCCTTTGGGGCACCTGGATGAGGACAGGATATGCAGGGCAAAGCCAAGCAGGAGGCAATGGCAGGGAAAAGCCTCTCTCCTGGGAAATGTGAAAAACATTCCCCCAAAACACCCAGTACCTTTCTTCATCATGTCTCGGTCCAACGCTACATTTCTCTGGGCAAGATTTACTTCTGATCGAAAATGGAAGCGCTTGGCTCGCTGTTCTTTCTTTTCGATTGCTTCCTGAAAAGTACAGAAAAACATCAAAAAGGTAAAACATGGAGGAGGAGGAAAAGGAAAATTAAATCACAAATGCAGGAAGACGTATCAGTAACAACCCTAAAATAAATTGGAAGAAGTAAGAACATTACATGTTGAAGGAGTTTTACAAGGAATTAGATATTTATACTTAATGACAATGTACATCATCACTGTCCTAATTTGGAATTATCTCCTTGCTATCACCGGCTATCACTGTGCTTGGGATACTGAAGCAATGCAGTGAGTGTGAATGAAGTTTTCTGACATTTATTATCAGCAATTACGCCAACAAATTTCAAGTAAACAATCTTAATATCTCAATTTTCCAGGCTCGGCATACGAAGTGCAATTAAGTACAAAGGTTGGCTGGAGGTCCTTGCAGCAGAGCCTCTGATTCCAATGCTATTTCTAGGAGTCTCCACCGCCAGCACCACTTCACACTTCTGTGGCATGATAATCACACCTATCAGCTCTTTCACACTATGTCTGCCCCAAACAGTCCACTCCCTACAGCTAGTTCCCTATCTATAAATATCCCAGAAACAAAGAAACCCTCCTCTGTTCTAGGCGTGTGTCCATGGAATTGCCAGTTTTCATTTTAAGTGATACACACTGATGCTTCACTGAAAAAATAATCAGCATTGTAAGCTTCTTCTGAGAGCTAAAATAAACCCAAGTCCAACTGTGGCTTTCTGACGGCTCTTCGGGATGCTTCCCTAACTGTGTATTGACTTGGTCACCCTAATTTCAGGTCTGACTCTAGAAAGCTTGTCGGAATTGGTAAGGTAGCAACACTTCAGTTATTTCCCAATGTTATGCTGATTTTCTTTACTGAAGTATTCCTAATACAAACAATTTAGTAGCAACTTAAATACTAACTCTGGACTACAGCTCTTCCTCCCATTTACCTGTTTCACATAATGGCAAAGGACAAAGAATTAGGAAAAGTCTATTCCTTTCTCAATTACAATCTGAAAACATTTTCTTTTTTTTTAGGTTTTTTGAGACAGGGTCTCGCTTTGTGGTTCAGGCTAGCCCTGAGCTCAGCCTCAAACTCACATCACAATCCTCCTGCCTCTGCCTCCCGAGTGCTGGGATTACAGGCGTGAGCTACCACGCCCGGCACTGTGCTATGTGGTACTGGTTGCTGCTGGGTGTGGGTCTCCACACCCAGTATTGTTATGTGGTTACCGGGGAATCGAACCCGGGTCCTTGCGCTTGCAAGACAGGCGCCGGAACCACTGAGCTAACTCCCCGGCCCTGAAAACATTTTCACTTTATTCTATTTTCTTGTATCTAGAAAAATGATCAGCTTTTTTTTTTTTTTTCTTTTGCCATTTAAGAAATCAGAGACAGGGCCTAGGATTTAGCTCAGTGGCACCATGGCTGCCTTGCAAGTACTAGGTCCTGCGTTCCATCCCTGGTACCAAAGAAACCCCCAAATCAGAGACAGAGCCAGGTATCATGGCATGTGCCTGTAATGTCAGCACACTGGGACACTAAGGCAGAGGACTCACCAGTTTGAAACCAGCCTGGGAAACTTATTAATTTAGTGAGACCTTGTCTCAAAATTTAAAAAACAATTTTTTTTTTTTTTTTAGGTTTTTTTGAGACAGGGTCTCACTTTGTAGTTCAGGCTGGCCCTGAGCTCAGCCTCCAACTCATATCACAGCAATCCTCCTGCCTCTGCCTCCCAAGCACTGGGATTACAGGCGTGAGCCACCATGCCCAGCACTGTGGTATATGGTACTGGTTGCTGCTGGGGTGAGTCTCCACGCCCAGTATAGTATGTGGTTACCAGGGATAGAACCCGGGTTCTTGTGCTTGCAAGACAGGCGCCGGAACCACTGAGCTGATTCCCCGTCCCTAAAAGACAATTTTTAAGGGCTGGGCACATAGCTTGGTGTACAGGTCCTGGACTCAACCCCTAATACTGTAAAGAAAAAAAAGCAGACAGACAAACACAAATTGAAATATAGATAAAATATTAAAAAAAAAACAGTAAGATATATTTTTATTTTTGCTTTTAGACATCTAACGTAGCAATATTTACTACTATTCAGAAATGTAATTCAAAGTTCTGTTCCAAATTTAACTGCATACATTTAAATGAGGAGGGGGAGAAATGTCTAACTTGGATTAAAACAACAATATGTACTGGCTGTTTATAAGGAAAACAACAAGTATGATTCACTCTGAGGTATTATTATGAAAATGATACTATGGTAACAGCAATCACTAGATAAAAGACAATATCCTCAGGTACTGAAAATAATTTAGTTGAGTCAGCCCTCAGAGTTTAGACAGATACACAGTCAAGAAATTCTAAGTATGCAACTGGTAAGGAATAAAAACATTTACTAAGGGCCGGCCATGTGCAAGATACTGTTGTTTTATTTAAATGGAAATAAAACACATTTTTAAAGGGGTCGGGGATTTAGTTCAGTGGGCCTGGGTTCAACTGCCTGTACCCACAGACAACAATGCCGGGAGTGGTGACGCATGCCCAGCAGTAATCAGTACCACATACTACAATCCAGGCATAGTGGCTCATCCCTGTAATCCCAGCCCTTGGGAGGCAGATACAGGAGGATGGCTGAGCTCAAACCAGCCTGAGCTACAAAGCAAGACCCTGTCTCAAAAAAAAGCTCCACATTTTTAATGAATGCATGTATTTTGCTTTGTTTTATTGTTTTATTTTTGTTGTTGTCTGAGACGAGGTCTGGCTTTGAACTCCCAAGCAATCATTCTGCCTCAGTCTCTCAAGTGATGAGATTACAAGTGTGAGCTACCTCATGGGCTAGACATAGGTTTTTTTGGTCCTGAGAACCAAACCCAGGGCCTTGCACATGCCAGGCAGGTACTGTGCCAATACAAACTTGACCCTAGACAGAATTTTTAAAAAACATTCCTGGTGCAGAATTCTTTCTTGGAAATGGCTGAGTACAGGAATCTAGGTATAGTGACTTTATCTTTTTGTGGATGAGAAAAATACACAAATGGTGTCTGGACACTTCCAGAATACAGAAGCATGAATGTAGAACAAGAAACTTTTAAAAGATTTTTAATCTGGCAACAAAGAAAAAAAACAGATAAATAATTTTTATTGTTCTGCTACTCCTAGGGGCCAAGTTCATTAAGTTCACCAGCTTATCAAACTGAATAAATCATAGTGTGTCTTTACCTTGGAGGTGACATCAATTCCAGTGATGAAGCTGCCAGCCTTGTTTTCATATCTTCTGCTTGTGTCCTAGGACAAAGAGGAAGGGTGAGAGATTCTGACAGCAGCTGAGGAAAAATCCATGATAAAAGGCAGTCCAATAACTGGTTCTTTTTGAATCGTCATCATCTTCAGTAATCCTTCTCCATCTGCGACAACCCCTCATTAAGAAGCCCATCCCCATGACTCCACAGTAGCAATCAACCACTCTAACAAGTCTCTTTCTAAACAGGAGCCTATCTAAAATCCTGAATATTCCGACAACTGAAAGTATCCATATAAATGAGAATCCAAACAACTTCATGGAAAATGTCAGATGAGGCACAGTCATCTATTTCTCCAAAGGCAGACTGGACAAATTGTCTGTGCAAGGCCACCAGGTGGAGCCCAAGCCTCCATCAGAATGCAGAAAGTCCAGCCCACCTAGAATTCCAAGGGGAAAGAGCACCGCGCAAGGAGGATGGGATACGAACACGGAAGGACGATCAAAGTTTCAGCTCTGATATTTACCACAGGTACACTTTCCTGGTCCTGTCTAGGTCTTGGTTGCCTCCAAACTATATGCTTATTTCCCTGATCTTTTCTGCTGCTCTCCCAACAAAATCATCTTGTTCCCATCTCAGAGCCTCTATGCTTGTTGACCCTGCTGGGAACATTCCCTCCCCATCTGCACCTGGTTGGCCCCTTTTTGTCATTTACAGCTCAGTCTAAATGTCACTACCTCAGAGGATTTCCCTGGTCGCTCTATCACTTTCTGCTTGATGTTCTGTACACCATTCCATTCCTGTATTTTCTACCCACTAACGTAATTATCTTCTTCATAGAATTTAACAATGGGAATCATTTATTTACTGTGTCCCCACTAGAACATAAACTCTGGGAGTTTGATCTTGATACTCATAAGGCACACAGGACTATGCTGACAAACAGTAGGCGATGGAATACATATATGTTGAACTCAAGGAACGAAGGGATGTTGATACTTGTGTCATAGCTGCAGTGATACTTAAATGACACAATGTAGCAAATGGCAAAATGCCATTATGTTGTCGGCATACTCGAGATCATCTGCCAATCAGTAGGCATCCTAACTTAGCCTTTTCCTGTAACTTCGGTTTAAAAGCAAGATTTGCTGCCGTTTAGCTTTAAAGATATATACGTGAAATTGATAACCAGGCCTGACTGGACACTGGGCTACCAAACCACAGCAAAATATCCCCCATCATTCCTGTTGTGGTAGAAGAGAGGAAGGACCATAGCGGTCCCGATACTTTGATTTCATTGCGGGTCAGACGTTAGGGCTACAGTGTAGCTATCATTCAGCCACGGAAATGCGCAGAGGTAAGACGACCGACCCTTAAGTCAGAACAGTAATCCAGTGTCTGCTGCTGTAAAGTCCAGTTTTCCCAAGAGAAAGAATGAGTGCCAGGTTTAACAGACACAACTGCACCGGTGCAGGACAACAAGGAGACTTGGACGCAGGCGCCACCACACAGCTCCTTCTGGGCCGCTCCAGGTTCTGTTCGCTCCCGGGGCCCCCCTGTAACTCAACCTGAGCCCCTCCAAGCTCGCTCCCTAGCACGACCCGGCTCCGAGGGACAGCGCTGGGTTGTCCTCAACTCTCTCCCGATCTCCCCACCGCCAGCCCTCTCTACACCCATTTCCGGCGCCCGGGCGTCCTTGATCCCGCTCAGGGTCTTCCTCCAGCCCGTCCCTCTGCGTCGGGCGCTCGCGGCCGCTCTCCTTCCAGGCTTCCCGGGGTGCGACGCCGGCCACCTCTCCTTCCGGCCCCCGTCCGCCCGGCACTCGCCCCGCAGCCTCCTCCTCGCCCCCTGCCCCCCGCCCGTACCGGGATCAGTTCCTTTAGCGAGCGCCGCACTGGCACGATCTCTAGCTCGCCCTCTTCCACCTCCATGGGCTCCGGCTCACCACGCTCCAAGCCGGACTCCACCTCAGGGGACGGAAGCCCCAGAGCCGGACCCACTGGGGCCTCTGCCTTCACGGACACTCGCAGGCCGCGTACGGCCGCCATCGCTGCCCGCCGGCCGCACCACTGAGAATTCGCCTTGTACACCGTCCGGCTAGAGCGCCGCCGCCACCAGCCACAGAGAGCTGCTCCCTAGAGCGTCACCTACTTCGGCCTGCAAGCCACTGTCAGCACTGCTGTCCCCTGGCACACCGGAGGAACCCGAGCCGGCTTGGGGTGGGATCTGGTGGGGAGAAGGCGGACCAGAGTGGGGGCAGGGGCGGGACCTGGAAGAGCGCAGTATAGTGGGGGTTACAAAATACCCACCCTCTGAGGACTAAACCTGTACTCAAAGAAAACTCCTATGAACACTACGTTCCAGATACTTTCAAGCCCTCGAATCCTTCAAACAACTTTATGATTTCTTTTTTTTTTAAACAGGGTCTCACTTTGTAGTTCAGGCTGGCCCTGAACTCACTATGCAGCCCAGGTAAGCCTCGAACACACAGCAGTCCTCCTTCCTCGGCCTCCGGAGGGCTGAGATTACAGGTGTGAGCCACCATACCTAGCATTGTGGTATGTGGTACTGATTGCTGGTGGGTGTGAGGGGTATTGTTGTATGGGATGACCGGGGATCGAACCTGGGTCCTTGCGCTTGCAAGATAGGCGCCAGAATCAATGAGCTAAATCCCCTGCCCAATGAATTTATTACTTATTATTACCTTCATTACATATATGAGGAAACAGGCATAAAAATTTACCCCAAGAGGCCAGGGATTTAGTTCAGTGGTTCCGGCGCCTGTCTTGCAAGCGCAAGAACCCGGGTTGGATTCCCCCTAACCACAAAACAATACTGGGCGTGGAGACTCACGCCCAGCAACAATCAGTACCAATACCACAGTGCTGGGCATGGTGGCTCACGCCTGTAATCCCAGCACTAGAGAGGCAGAGGCAGGAGGATTGCTGTGATGTGAGTTGGAGGCTGAGCTCAGGGCCAGCCTGAACTACTACAAAGTGAGACCCTGTCTCAAAAAAAAAAAAAAAAAAAATTTACCCCAAGTACAATAACGAATGGAAACACAGATCACAGATCTAAATCCTGGCAGTCTGGCTCCAATGCCCAGAGGAGCCTTGGTTTATCACCTCCTGACATAATAGGTTAACAAAAAATTATCATATGAACCTGACTCTTTCAACTCTTCTAGTAATTAACCCATTTTATATACTTAAAAAGTGAGGTTCCAAGAGGGTGGTAACCCTGTCAAAGTCCAGAGCTTTAGGTCCGGTTTCATAACTGCTGGGGCCTCAGCAGTTTAAGCTTGGTTTTCTGCAGATATTTCTGAGTAGAACTTTGCTGGGAAAGGGCTTGTCTAGGCTGGAAGGAGGGGGGTAGCATGGTAGGTTTTTGCTTTGGTTCCTAATTTTACATCTTCCTCTCTGTGTGATTTTGGGCAAGTCATTTAGCTCTTTGAGTCTCAGTTTCCCTTGTCGGTAAAACAGAACTGTGTTACACACTTGCAAAGAAGGTTATGAGAGCTAAGTGAGATTGTATGTAGATGCAGGATCCAACAGCAGTGGGGCAGCATGTCCTATATTTTCTTATGGGGGCTAAACAACAGGACAAATACAAGATGAAACTTATTAAAAGGCTGGTTTTGCTTAGAAACAAATATAAAGTCGTTACAAAGTTGGGTTGTGCACAGAGTGAATTTTATTAAAAATTATTTCAAGAAAGTTTGTGCAAGAGGTGGCTAGCTCTGGGTGAGGTGCACAAGCCCCATTGTTCTGCTGGTTTTCTGGGCCCGTAGGGAGATGGGAACAGGAGGGGAAGAAGCATTCCCCCTCTGCTTTGCACATTAGGAGGGCAGTCTTGAAGGCTGGGCAAGCTCTTCTTTGTGCTGAGTTGGAGCCCTGCTGCTTGAGGACTGGATACGGGAAGGACACTACACTGCAGCTCAGTACTGTTCAGAGAAGAACAACCCTCAGACCTGGCAGGTAGCTCTGGAACACAGAGCAAACCAGGACAGTCAAACACTAGGCTCCTGTTAGGAAAGCCCTTTCTGCTTTTCCCCATTCAGTCACTGTTATTGTTTATATCTGCATGTGCCCCCACAAAAGCCTCAAGTACTCACGGCTGGGCCCTTAGAAAGGTGATGGACTCACAGGGTCATTGTAGCTGGATGTCACGTTAGGAAGTGGGGCCTGGTCTGAAGAGGCATGTCACTGAGTGTGTGTGGCTGGGAGGGTGAACCTCTCTTTTTGCTCCTGGCTTCCTGACTACTTGAGGTGATCTGTCATTTTACTGTGGTAGTACACACCTAGAAACTCACACTCAGGTGGCTGAGGCAAAAAGATTGAAAGTTCAGGGCCAGCCTGGACTAGGTAGAGGGACCCTGTCTCAAAAGCACGAAGAGAAACAGAGGAAGAGAGGAGGAGCTGATCCCTAGAAAAAATAGGCACGTTGCCTTAAGGCCAGGCGCTCCTTGGTGTCGATCTAGTTCCTGTGTGGGGCAGAGGAGAGGGGGAGCTGGTGAATGAGAGGTTAGGGGGCAAAGGAGGGTATTAACAGGGCCTCCTAAAAGGTTCCTTTTTTTCCTTTAACTAGAATCAAGCCACCTCTTTCCTTTTCCCTCTCCCATCTAGGAAGGAGGTAGATAAAAATAATAGAAACCCTTGTCTCCTGGAATAACAAAAAGCAAAGCCATTAGAAGGTAATATAAGCTTCTACGGTGAAATTGGATGCTGTTTGAATGTAAGCAACATAGTCCAATGGCCAGAGGTGATGCCCTTCTGATTAAAATAGAGGGTTAGTTGTTTTTTGGGGTTTTTTTTTGCAATTTATAAATTTTTATCAGTACATGTTCACAACATGCAACGACTATGTAAATTCATCGTGGAGAACTGGTATATGTACACAATCCATCTTAATGCTTTACACTTTCCCTTCCCCCTTCTTTGATGGAGTATGAAACCAGGCACACCACACACCCTATGGTTCATGGCTGCCCTTGGGATGCAAACACATCAGTAGTTAAAGAAGGGTTTCCACAGTTATAAAAACAAAAAAAGTCATGAGGCAGGTGGCCCAGAGAGCTGTGTCCATGTCCCCCAAGCCCCACAAGGCAAAGTTAAATTCTCATAAGCCCTCTTCCCTCACTTCCTCCACCTCCTCTGCCCGCTCAGCAGCATGGCCACCGGTAGCTACTCCCAGGACTGGAAACTGTGCACGCCCTCCTGTAATAATGCCACATCTGATTCTCCTTGACCTCCTGGCTGCTCCTGCTCAGTGTTTTTACAGGCTCTGTCCTCTCCCAGGAGTGACAGTCCTCAGGGCGACCTCTCTTCTCACCCCATGCTCACTCCCTAAGCTATCTGCCCACACCCATGGCTTCCAACTCCATTGCCATCAATCTCCCGAGGACCCCAGGCTTCCGTTTGCTGTTTCTCTCCTCTCAGCTCCAGACCTGCCTGTCTTGCTGCCTGCAGACAGCTCCCCTTGACGGTTTCAAGGCACCTCAGATTCAACCGGAAGTGTCCACTCCATTTCCTGCTTCCCTGATAGTCCAGCCCAGTGGGTGGGCTGGAGGCCGGAGCCACCCTTGACCCCTTTCTCTCCTGCCACACAGCCAGGTCATGCATAGTTGTGTCAGTCTGGCCTCCTGCTTATGCCTCGTGTCCATCTGCTTCTTTCCATCCCCCCAGGTACACCTTGGATGCCTTCCACTGTGTCCACCATCTTATCACGTTTTGTCTGGACACAATAGTGGTCTGCTAATGGTTCTGTTTTTCTGGTTCTTCTAGTCCCACCTTCAACACAGGAACCAGAGTGATCTTTTTAGCACACATTATCTAGCTCCTATCTACCCTCCGCTTCATCTTGCGCTGTTCTCTTCTCCTTCCTGATATTGCCACTTGAGCGCTTGGAAGCTTTGCGAGCCTTTGTGGCAGTCTCTCTGGAGCGTTCTTCCCCTCCCTCCCTCGTGGCCTCATTAGTTCTTCCTCAACTTCCGACCTCAACCAGAGCCTGCCTTCCTCTCAGAAGCCTATGCTCACCATGAGCCTGTCCTGTAACACATCCATGATGTACAAAATCATGTAGATATGCGTCTGTCCACCTGACCGATGCCCGTCTCCTGCAGAGGACTATACGACCCTTGAGAGCAGGGACTGTGTCGTTTGAATTCACTGTCTAACCCAAAGCCTGGCTACGGAAGGCCATCGACACACATTTAAAGGCTGGATGGACAGATCCATAAAAGCATGCATGGGTG
>PVIR01019160.1:0-11849 GCA_004026965.1 Petromus typicus
CAGTGGATCATTTATTAAAGACCAACTGTGCGCACCTCGCAGATGTGAGACCTGGGATAGTCAAATAGCCCGGAAAGCCCTCTACCACCTAAGGACAGGCCACGTGGGAGCTGAGGACAGGACTCTTCCCATACTCCTCCTCTCCATTTCTCAAGTGTTCTGCCTAATCCACCGTGAGCCCCAACCTCCCAGCAGAGAAACACTCACTCCTTTCCCCTCCAACTGTGGGAAAAGGAATAGCTCAGACAGGAAATTAGGTCCACCTTTAATATGGAGGCAACTGCTGCTTGCTTTTATTCAGTGTTTCTTCAGCATTTCTCCAGGAGTAGTCAGAAAGTTGGCCAGTATTCTCGAGGTAACTCCTGGAATCTTCCTGGGTGAAATAATGTTGCCAACAGAGAGATGAATTAAGTTTGTCACTGTTTTATCTCTTTGTGTATTGAGGACTGAACCCAAGGACTCCCCACTAACCTACATCCCCAGACCCATTTTTTATATTTTTGTTTTAAGACAGAGTCAAGCTAAGCCACTGAATTACTCAGGTTAGGTGGACACTTGTGATGCTACTGCTTCAGCCTTCCACTGTGCTGGGATTACAGGCTTGTGCTACCACATCTGGCTGAGATGTATTTTTAAAAAATATTCCATCTCCACTTCAAACAGGACTTGTGATTTATTCAGAAGCACAGGGTTCTAAAATTACTGTGTTCTTTTAATACTCAGGTCTGCATCTAAAATGCAGCATGGTCATATTAACCTAAGAAGCAGCTCACAGTACCTTCCGTTATCCAAAGAAGTCCCAGTGTCTAGCAGTCCTGACCCACCTCAGTGTGGCAGAGTAGACACAGTTGTAAATAAATCAGATGGGCTGTTATTTTTTTAAAGCCCTGCGTCTACTCAGCAATATAGAATACTCAGTAATACAGAATTAAGGCCCCTAGCAACTGCTTCTTGGAGAGGGCTGACAATGCAGCGGATTCTTCTACTCAGGATGTTTCCTATGGGCTCAAAAGCGGAAGCAACGCGCAGGAAGGTCACCATGCGGCCATCCGCACCCGCCTGGCCGGTGAACCTTCGCAGGAAACACTTTATCTGCACAGTGGTGCCTACGATTCCCAGGACTCATTTCCTGGGCTTTCCGGAAGCACCCTGGTGCAGACAGCGCTGTTCACAAGTCAGACTGTGATATACCCACCTCCTCTGCCCTCTGTACAGTGGGATTAATAATGGTGGAAGATTCAGACCCTTCCCACCTCACGAGAGCTCCACGATCCCTCCCTCTTAAATCAGAGCCAGTGCGGGATACATAAGTTGGGCACCATGCTCATCGCAGCCGCGAGCTGAGCTGCCCGTGGAGTAGGCGCCCTTCTCCTTTTGTTTGAGCTGGCTGGGCTCTCCTTCCTCTCCCACCCCATCCAGTGGCAGCACCCCATTAAAATTCATCACACCTCTCTCCACACAAGTGTCTGACTGCAGCTGTCAGCTTCCCAGCTCCAGGCTTTTCATACCACGGAGGAAAATGTAAGGCACTTGCTGCTAAGGAAACAGGTCAGGCTCAATTTTTCTATTTCAGTTCTTTGCCCAAGTGCAGATTTTTCCTTCTAGGGAAAAAAACCCCTCACTTTCTTAGGAGTAGGATTCGCATTTCAAGAAAGGCGAAGAGGGCAGTTTTCCTTCCCCACCAAGGAAGCTGCCATGGCCACTCGCATGCCTCGGGGACATTTGCTCCATGCCCATGACGCTCTGAAAGAGCACATCTTTCACTCTTCGTGTTATACTGTGCTTCAGACATTGGAGCACCAAGCGAACGGCCACAACTTACAAGGAACTGAAGACAGAACCTCCAGCACCACAGAGATTGTCCAGGTCTCCAAGACCTCAGGAGAGCAAAAAGGACCAAATTTTATACAGGCTGTAGTCCTGATCCATCCCCCTATCTCCCTTCCCTTCCCCGCTGCCCACACACATACTCTTCTACTTCTGCAAACAGCCTCAAAAGTGTAAGAAAAGAACAGAACAGTTACCAGTCCTGAGAAAGTCACTGTAACTCAGAACGACTGCTCAGTTTTTTAACCTAGTTACAAGGGACCTAGAACCAGCATGCTGCTCAATTCCACATCTACTCCGCTTCACGTACAAGGAACACAAGTTTGCAGAAATGAAGAGGAGAACTGTTTAAGGCACAAATGCAGTTCGAGGTTAGGAAGGTAAGGGCCCGAACCCTTGAGTGTTCCTTCTGCTTCACACCTACAAGAGGAAAGGCTGGAGGTATCTCGAGACACATGATCCAAGCACATTTTTCTTGCATTGCCAGGCAGCGGAGAAAGGCATCTTCGAGGGAAAAAAACAAGTAGAGCAAGGGGACTTGTACGCCCACTGCTGAAAGGCACGCAAGTGACTTCAAGAAAGCAATTTCAACCACGCCAGGTCTCTCACTCACTCACACAGGACAGGCTTTTCTCTTTCTTTCCTCTACACTCCCACCCCCAAATGACTCCTCATTCTTTCGCCCTCTCAAACTCAGTTCAGCTCGGGTTGTTTCAAAAAGATATACTCCATCTGATTTGTACTCTCATCCCTCCATCAGCCCAAAATTTATTTTCTATATCAAACACACTGGATTGGAGTAACTTCAACTTTTAGTCTCATGTAGTTTAGCTAATTAATTTCTGAACAATTTTATAATGATCTTTTTTTGTTAAGATGCTTTGTTTTGAAGCATATTTTCACCTAGTACAGAATTTTTGGTTGGACCAATCTTTAACGCTTTAAAGATTTAGTTGTCATCTAACCTGAATTATTTCTATTGCAAAATATGCTGTACATTTTTTTAGGTTGTATGTTGCTGTCATTAAGATTTTCTGTGTTTGGATTTCAGTAGTTGGTCTTGTAAAATACCTGACATATGATTTTTATTTACCAAGTTTATAAAGATTCTTGAATATCCAGCTCAATATCCTTGTCTTTTTTTTTTTTTAATGAGATCTTGCCCTGTAGTTCAAGCTGCCCTTGAACTCACTACATAGACCAGGCTGGCCTCCAACTGGTGGCAGTCCTCCTGTCTCAGCCTCCTAAATACTGGGATTACACCATGCTTATAAAAATGGCTTGTAAAAATCTATTTTACACGTATTTCTTGCTGCAAGGAGGCCAGGCTCCATAGAGAGATTCTAATGATACAGATTTTTTTAGTCACAGATTTATAAGTCATTACAGTTGAACTCATTTAATCACACAGGAGACCAAACAAATTTAACAAATATACGCTGAATTCATGATGCATCTGCCCACTGTAGGGGGAGATACAGTTACTGAAAATGAAGTTTTCATTGGAACTGCTGTTTTAATTGCAAAAATGACCATTTTTAACCTAAGAACACTCTCTTTAAGGCTCTATTAAAAGTATTTGATTTTACATGGATGGACCCTAATATATGTCAGAGTCTTGTCTGTATGGGTTTTCAGGAACAGGCTCTCAAAATAGGGTCAGCCTCTAAATTACAAATATGTAGCTGCTAACTGAATATTCAGTTCCAACTTCCCAGAGGAAATGAAAGTATCCAACCCAGTAAGCCAGAAAGACCCTTTCTGGCTGGAATATACTAGTTTTTATTTCCTACATCAGAGGGAACACAATCCTTTCGATGAACCTTGCCGTTCCTCATCTCTACATTTCCACCACCTTTCCTCCTTATTACTGCAAGCCAAAGTTTGAAAGTTTTCAGTTTACTGTAAACTTGTAAGAGGTCAACCTTCCTCACACTCAGAGTATTCAGAAAATATTTTTACTAATTGTCCCTCACTCCTCAAATCAGTTTCAGCTTCCCTATCTCAAAAACTTGACATCTAAAACCCCAAGATAATGGACACTTACTCAAAAGCAACATATTGTTTTGGGATTTTTTTTAGTATAAATCTTATTCAATTATACTAAATCTGGCCTGGGCCTCCCTTTGCATATCAAGTCTCTGTTTAATAAATACAGACCTAATTTAGTAGGCAAATTATATGAAAGCCTAACTTAAAAATATACTTTTGTATCCTATCACTGTCTCAGCCAATCACAGCAGCCAATTTTCAGTCAATCACAGGTGGCCAACTAATCGGCGCAGTGACGGACAAAGCCAAACCCAGCTGTGACCAATCACGTTGTTCAGTACCTGGCTGCTTCCATTCCCCTTGTCAAATGCTGCTTGGCCACACAGCACAAGGAGCTCAAGTCACTTTTGGTTCTGAAGACTGATTGCTGAATCGTTCTTCTGCTAAACACTGTTAAATTTAATCTCTCTAAAGTCTTCCTTGCCACAGTTCCATGTACGGATCTTCCCAGCATCTGAGAGTGAATCCAGTCCTAGGCAGGCATTTTTACACTGGAAATCCTGTGGTCATGTTCTTGAAGCAAAGGCCCTGAGTCCAAGTCTGCGGAGAGCTTCTCCAGCCAGAGCTGGAAGGGTGGGTCTGTGTGACCTTTCCTCCCAGAGGGCCAGGAGAAGGGCGTGAGCAAGAGGTAGAGCCATTTCCGCCTTCAGCCAAAAACTGAAGAAAGACCAAAGAAATCGGATGCGCACACAGCAGGAATTCTCAAGGCAAGCCCTCCAGCTTCCGGGGGTGCTGACGACGGAAGCTGCAGCACGGAACCAACAGCTCTTACCTAAATTGCATTTCCAATCAGACCAACACAGAGCACGGGGCAGAGGACACACCCCCCAGCCCTTAAGCTGCTGCCTATTAAAAGCACAACTGTTTTCTCCTGGGGCATTTGGGTACTTCAAAACTATTTTGGCTTTTTTTAAAGTACTATATTCATTTGGGCCCAAAAAAATAATTAAAAGCAGAACAAAGCTCCAGCTTCACTTTGAACCCATTCTCCTCGTTACCTTACAGTCTGCAGTCAGGTCCTCGCTCAGCTCTGCACAGATATCGTCTGTCTCAAAGCTGACAGTACAATGTTAACTATGCTGAAATTTCCATGATCTATGACACTTGCCTTCAGGACGGAGGGTCCCAAGGCAAGACAGTCAGAAGGATGCGCACTGGCCTGAGCACACACACATCTCCTGCAGCCACCTGGGGTTCCAGGAGGCTCCACAGACTGAGAGTGCCCCGGAGGGAGACAGTCATCTCTCCGAAACCAGACAGGCAGTAAGGACCTCCCCCGGAGCCACCTTGCAACACTAGAACTGATTCAATCATCCGCTGATCCTCATCAACCCCAGAAAATCCACAAAGCCTGGTCTCACTCTTCAGTCAAGAGGCCAATCTGCCCCTCTTCACAAGGGCTGGGCCTCCTCTTCAGCTCCTCAGCTGAAGTATGTCCCCGATTTTCTCTTACTTTCTAACTCTCCCTAAGAAACCTGCCTGTGCCTCCCCCGACACATGCACCTTCTATGATGAGAATCAAGAACCCATCTGGACAAGGTGAGGTCCCAGAGGTATCTTCAGGCCCTACTCATCAAAACCAAATTGCGTCATTAATCCTGTGAAGCAAGATCACCTGGGGTAAAATAAGATAGCTCAGCAATGAGCTCCATGGTGAGAAGTCCAGAAGTGATCAGTGGTAACGATGGGATAATTTCTAGAGCACTGGTGAGGTGAAGAAAAGTCTGTCCTTGTAACTGAGTCACTGCCAAACCATTACAAAATTAACCAGTGAGTTGTAATGCAAGTCCAAAAGTTTGGAAGCAGCCAATGTGGCCCAACCTTTCCCCTTTCCCCGACAGCCAGAAGGCAGTGTCATCAGACTAGCCGTTATCACGCCTCCCCAGGGATGGGCCAGGTCAACCAGCCCCACGGTCCTCCCAACATCCGGGACATCCCTGAGTGGCCTCAGCTTGGCCCTTGAGGGCCGATGTCCACCCTGACAGAAGTCCTGCTCCTACCACGTCAGGCCCTGCCACCCCTCTCCAAACAGTGGTGGGGAACCTGCACTGACTGGGCCCCCAAACTCCAAACCCCAGTGTACGCGGACCAACACAGCTGCAGCTGGTAAAGACTCCTCAGAAGCGGCAGTGGCGACTTCAGCCCTACTATTTTTATGGAGATATAGAAGCTGTCCATCAAGCAGCTGTTTGACTCAGAGTTCCATCCAAATGTCACCATGACAGCTGTGCGTGTCATGGTGCCCCAGCCCTCCAGGATAAATCTGCCTTGGCGACAGCATGCCTCAACCTCCAACCATCCTTAGGACTGCACCCAGACCCACTGCCAATGACTCTGCCCTGCCACGGCTGCCAAAGCTCCCAAGCAGGTCCATGAATGCACAAAACCACAAGCACCAAGGCTGCTGCTGCTTTGTCAGGTAACAGCAGGGCTTCCTCACACTGCTTCAATCACCCCAGCGAGGATCCTTGTAGGCACCACAGCTTCCGATTAAGCCTTGCTCAGGTGGTTCTGTAATCTACTCGGGCTGGTTGCAAAGTTCTAGAAATCAGCAGCAACTGAGAAGGATCAGCAGAGATTGGCATCACCCGGCTGCAACGACTCATAGCATCTGGTGGATGCTGGCAAAGACTGGTAGGAAGCCCAAAGACGCAGCAGAAACGATGAGTTCCAGAAAGCTGCCAAAGGAGTTATAATCCTTGGTTGCTAAGAAGCTGCTCGGGGTGGCCAGGAGCTGCTGAGAGCTGTGAGATCCCAAGTTTCCTGCAGCTAACAGAGCAGTACTTTGCTGATCCATGATTCCCACCCACACTGAGCAGAGACTTCGGCGGATGGGCAACAGTTTCAGATCACAACAGCAACCACACATAAAGAAGTACAAAGCTTGAATTCTGTTGTGGTGAACCAACAACCTAATTGCAGTACTATATAGAGAAAACCCCCTTCCTCTTCCTCTGAATGTAAGAACCCTAAGATGTAATAATGAGTTTTCTATGTTTTTCCATTCAAGTGTTAGATTTAGTCTTAAAAGTTAAATTCTACTAAAACCTAAGAAGACAAATGACCAGCAGATGGAAGGACAAACTATTTCCTCATTTGACTTCACAGAAAAATTTCTATGCATATTAAATATATACAAAAAAAGCCTTGCAGTCACATGTGTAGCCACAGGGAATCTGCCCTTCATAAGCACAGAATATAATCAGTACAACAGCCCAAGGAGCTGTTTGTCTGTGGGCCAAGGCCAGACTTCTGAGTGAGTTTTTCTTCCTTTTCAATTGCAATGGATAATTTTTTGGCATTTTTCCCCCTTGATATCAGAAATGCACATTCTAAGTTGCCTTTAACTAAGGGATGGTATTCTGATGAGTGCAATTTATCTCCTGAATATGAAAAAAATTCCCTCAACCCCACCCCTCTAATGGGTTTCCCAGGAGAATAATGTACCCAGTGAACTACTCTTTAATCAGTGGCTATTTCAGATGATCACAGCCATCATTAGGGAGCGTCCCGCCCACCATTTATCCCTTTGACAACGAAGAACTCTGAGGAAGGCTCCCCGGCATTCACAGGGATCTGAAAGTCAGCAGCTCTGCCTTTTGAGGTTGTCTCCTAATCGAGAAAGGACCAGCATTCAGCCCAGGCAGAGCCCCCTCCTCACAACAGTGCACAAAGACTGCACGAGTAGAAGGACTCTAATCACTGCTTGGAGTACCGCGCTCCATGATAAAGCCAGAAAAAAATATGCATTAACATTTGCATATTAGGAGGCATCTGTCACACGAAGAAAACAGGAAAAATGTTTACTTATCACCCAAGGAAAATCCCAGGATTTTACTACTTAAGAAAACACTCTCCACAACCAACTAGGAATACTAGGGACAAATAGAACTTTGGTGAGATTTTTGTATCATATCCTGTACGGGGACAACACCTAAATTCTCTACAAGAGTCATTAGGACCCAGCTCAAACATCCAGTGAGTCCATTAAAATGAACATAGGTAATGAAATTGAGCAGTACCCATCTACTGGATCTAAGCAGGAACCTCAGAAAATCAATGTCCTCAGATGTATGGCTTGTAATATTTTTTTAAAATGTCAATTTACCCTCTGTTTGAAAATGCATTTTCTCCTCCAAGCAATTGTCACTATTCCAACCATGAAATGTTTGCCATGTACTCAAGCTAGCACACTGTGTGGAGCCACCTCCGGCGATAATGATGCCTATTCCTCTGTGGATTTAAAAGGAATCTTAAGCAACTGCAGTAATTTCTGCCATCTAACCAACCTCACATGGGAAGGTACATTCTAACACCTGAGTTCTGGGCAATCCAATTAGCAGGTATTGTATATAAAATTACCACCCAATTCTCAGCAAAGCAAACACACATAGCATTTCTAACAGCTGCTAGATAGACGGAACGGGAATAAGACTGAGTACATTCAAAGGCAGACAAAGATGAGAAGAAACCGCAGAATTAAACACAATACAATAACCACTTTCATTTCACCACAAACCCACAGTATCAGCTGTTACAAGTTAAGTGTCTTTAAGGAAGCTCCTTCTATGAAGGTATATGCCATCATTAACAACAAGAATATTCATGCCCTTGGGGAATCTTCCAATAAAGGTTGCAAATTAACTTGTCACAGGATGGCTAAAGCCAGTCTTGTCTGCACAATCAGAGGATACAAAGTAAAGCAAAGGAAGTATCTCTATAAATCAGTGGGACCAGAATCTTTTTAGGGGAGTAATATAGGTCTTACTGACACAAATCAAGCGATTCTCTTCTGCAGGGGTTGTTATTGTAACTC
Organism: Petromus typicus; assembly: GCA_004026965.1. Classification (NCBI taxonomy): domain Eukaryota; kingdom Metazoa; phylum Chordata; class Mammalia; order Rodentia; family Petromuridae; genus Petromus; species Petromus typicus. The sequence goes on from PVIR01019160.1 coordinate 8,696, forward strand.
AGATTTTTAGTCCGCAAGGAGGGAGGTAATGGCTAGTCTAAACACATACTGGACTTCGAATTTTTTGAATAGTATATCCACCTACTTAATTCATCCATTTTTCACTAATAGCTGTAAAGCCATAGAGTAACTAGACTGCTGTCACTGGGTGATGAGCTATTTTAATTTGGGAAGAGCAGGAGGAGGAGATACATATACTACAGATTATTCTTTAGAGTGGGGGTTTCTCCCTTGGCTACATGGTTCACAAATGAGGCCGCAGGCCCCACCCCAGACCATTAAGTCAGACTCTCTACAGCTCAGGGCAGCCATCTGTATCTCATCAGTGGTCAAAATTCCTCCCAGGTGACCATGTTCTGCAGCTGGGGCTAAGATCCACGGACTTAGAAAATAGATATTATACTCTAATTTCCAAAACAAAGCTGAAGGTCACCTTTATAGTGCTGACATTAAAAACTACAAAGAAATGTCAGGAAAAAAACATGTGGCAAAGAGTTGGGAAGGTGGCTTAATAGCGTTAAAGAGAAATACAGGAGGCCATTGTTTTGGATTAAGCTTTCACACTAAGTATTAACAGACCTGACTAAATGTCAAAATGGAGTCACTCATGCTAAAGTTCTGTGAAACGAAGCTGTTCACTTAATTCCCAGGAAATCAGGCTACAAAACAACTGAATTTCCTTAACAGTGCAGCTTCTACTGCCATGATTATAAAGTACCCTCTGTCTTAATCTTTACACAAGTATTAACTAGTTGTTTTTCTATTATTCTATCTCCCTGTCCCTGCCTCACCAAGTTATTTGGAATGGCCAGGCTGCTGTTCATTTTTTGTTTTCTGTATCTGCAATACCAACCATCTCTGCTTGGCTCACTGAAGCATTTTTGTTATTGCATGGATGGAGGTACTGCCTGATTCTAGAATGGAAAATAGAGCCAATCGCAACCTCTAAATCATCACGGTTTTGTCCTATGAGTCTCAAATAATTCAATGCTTAACCTATTAAAAGTAAAACCAGGGCCGGGGATTTCGCTCAGTGGTTCCAGTGCCTGTCTTGCAAGCGCAAGGACCCGGGTTCGATCCCCAGTTAACCACATATAATACTGGGTGTGGAGACTCACGCCCCCTAGCAGCAATGGTACCACATACCACAGTGCTGGGCGTGGAGGCTCGAACCTGTAATCCCCGCACTCGGGAGGTAGAAGCAGGAGGATTGCTGCGATGTGAGCTGGAGGCTGAGCTCAAGGCCAGCCTGAATTACAAAGCGAGATCCTGTCTCAAAAAACCTAAATAAATAAATAAATAAAACCAATATCGACAGTGACAGCATGACCAAAGTCCCAGGTATTAGCAAGGTTTACGACTCTGTTGTGATCTGATCACACCTCCAAAGCCACAAAATCACAAGGCCCATCTTCCCTGCAGGAATGACTCAGACCATCTCCCCAATACACAGGCAAGAAGTCAGACACAGACACCTGACATGTCTTATTATTTTTCTTTTTAACTTAGGTTCCCTGGACAGTTCAACTCTAAAGTAATAGCTTCACAAATTGCAATCTCTCATCTCCTATTTTTCCATCCCTTTGTAATAAGATACTTAGAAACGGAAACAGGTCTGTGGATTCAGGGTACATCCGTGCATACTTCTAAATGTGTACAACCTGGCTTCCTTTACTCACAAACTGTTAATACATTAAAAAACCAAACTGATTCCAGATATCTTTTGTAAGTTACTGTATTGAATTATGGTGTGTCACGTTGTCTTTTATCAGTTTGGGGTCTTATAAATTATCTGATATAATCTAAAGAAGTAAGAACAATCTTAGACCCCTGGGAACCAAAAAAATTGTATTTGGTTTCTTTGTAATGCACATCCTAGATATATTACCCACTGAGCTCACAAACACAGACTTATAGCTAGCTCTTAAGGGAAGACCTATCAAGTAGCTCAGTAGACTTCAGATTCACCAGTATCCATTTATTTTCCTAATTTATAGAGGTTAGCTGAAACTGCAAATAGAAAGCACATTTATTACATTTTACAAGACCCTTATGGGTTAAAAGATAGCCTACATCGATGCAATGCCATACTGATTTACATCACAAAAGGGGAGCTTCCTCTCTTGCCTTTAAATTTTCTAAATCCTTTCTGATTGACTCCCCCCTCCTTGGGTTCTAGGGAGGGAGTCAGGGCCTCAGGCTAGGCAAGGAAGGGCTGTACCCCTGGATGATACCTTGCCCTCCACACTGGTTGTGTGACTGTGTGCGTGCGTGTGTGTATATATACAAATTGTACAAATGAAAGTTCATACAAAGTAGTCAGATGTTTTACCTTAATTGGTTCACTATCCTTTCTTTTTTTTTTTTTTTTTTTTTGACAAATGGTTCTAACTAGCTCAATGTGTTTTTGTATGTGTTTTAAGTTCTAAAAGCAGGTAATACATTAATCTAAAGAATAGTGAACTTGGAGTCAGGAATGTAGTGGCCTGATGTCACCAAACAGCTCTCATTTCTCTCTGGGGATTAATTTCCTCACCCAGAAAATGAAGGCACTCAAAGAGAGGATTGCTCAGGCTCTTTTAGGTATAACCAAATAATACAAATGTTCCCAACACCCCAGGCAAAGGCCATCAACCTTCTTTTCCTTTCTTAAGGCAGCATTCTCTGGGCACAAATTTACAGATTGGACTGCACAGTCCGCCAGTGGAGCAGCCTGCTCAATTTTAGTAATCTTAGCAGAACATACTAATTAATACCAGCGTAGGCTTTAATCCCAAAGCACCATGAAACAAAATCCATCCTTTAGCTCTTTAAGTCTGCCATTCCCTCCGCCTTACAAGAATCTCTGCAGAACCTTATATAGTTGTTTCCCCTCCTGCATTTTGGATTTCTAACTGGACAGAGACACCAAGAATCTGAGGAGGTCCTGGGGAAGTTCTTCGGCATTCTGGGACTTCTGGGTCCATGTGTGTTAGAACGCTGAATGTAAATAAAATTTTCAAAGCTGCAAAGTAGCACATTTATGGGGCAGGATACGCTGCTCGCGCTACTATCAGTCACCAAGGAGAGGTATGAGGACAAAGAGGGTAAAGAAAAGGAAGAGAGAAGCCACACTTTGATGCACTGGACCACTGTGTGCTTCCACTGCTCCTCT
>PVIR01019160.1:11949-32605 GCA_004026965.1 Petromus typicus
GATGTAAATGTCAATTGTTCTATTATTGCACATCATGAAAGCTCTGCTGCCGGGAGCCATCACAGGCCTCAGCTTTATGTTCAACAGAAGCCCACCTCTCCTATATTCACAACCCTCCACCCATATGCCAGGTCACACATGCCGGAAGTGTGCATGCTCCATTAGCCCATGGCTTCTTGGTGAGGTGACTGTCAGGTTCCAAACTGGGCGACAGATGGGGATTCGGTACCTAAGAACAGGGTTTCGCCACCGTCGTCAGGGACATCCAGAAGGGGGAGACGGTGGTAGTATGGATCCTATGCGGATTGCAGGTGTGAAGTGTGCGTGTGCTCAGCCGCGGGGACAAAACCCATCGTTTTTCTATTATGGCTACCACATTACGACTCTCATATGTTTCTGTGGTGGCCGGTGCAGAGGAGCTTTCCTCTGCAGACATACAACACGTCAGGGAGCCCGGACCTCAGCCCAAACCAGCCCTCTATTAAGCTCACGTCTATGGTGTAAATGGCCTCCCCTCGGTGTGGTGCCTCTCTAGAGAGGGCACAATACAGGCATCTTACATGGGCTCCTGGGGCATCACCTGCATGCCTGAACTGCTCATTGCTCAAAGAAAAAGATTAAAATTCCACAGCAAAATTCTGTTCAGCGGCCTTCAGGATCTGGCGCCTGCTCAGGTTTCCCCATCTGGTGCTACCCAGGAGTCTTTCAATATGCCAAGCATTCTCACTTCTTTACAACTCTTGACTTGCTGGTTCTTTTTCGTGGAATGCCCATTTCTGTATCTATAAATCCAACTCATTTCTTCAAGACCTCTCCCCACCAAATGTCTCTTTTCCTATTAAGTTTTCCTGACATTCCTTCAGCAGAACTAGTCACTAATACTTCAATTATTCACTCAACAAACAGTCACTAGTATCTAAATCTCTTAGGAGGACATCCATCAGATTTTAGGATAGTGTTTTCATTTGTGCCTTAGAGTTCCCTAAGAACATGTTCTGTAAGTACCTCTAATCCAAAACTCTGAAATCCAAAATGCTTCCAATCCCCAAATATTTTTAGCCTTCACATTTATGCTATAAGTGGAAAATTGCACGTCTGACCTCAAGTGATGGGTTCCAGAGAAAACCCAGGCGCACTAAAAATATTTTATCAAATTATCATCAGGAAATATCTCAAAAGTATGCTTAAAGGTATGAGACAAAGTTCCATGTAAAAATTCCAAATGGGGAAAAAGTGCTTCTAAACCCAAGCATTTGAGTAAGATATACTCAACTTGTATTTATATTCCTAGAGACGAGCATGCTACCAACTATGTTAGGTGCTCAGTAAAGAGCATTGTACTTAATCTAGTATGCAAAACACAGAATAATGTTTCTCTTGGTTCTCCAAGAGGCAAAACTGCCCCTAAGGAGGCAAAAATAGGTAAAATTCATGAGCTTCTGGCTCCCTGGACTTTAGAATACGGCTAAAGATAAAATGTACCCATGATACTCTGGGAAAACAGGAAAAGGCAACAGAATCAACCATTTGTGGGCTGTGTCCGAAATTGAGCCAAAAATAAGTCCCTCCTCTTTCTAAACTGACTCTCTCAGTTAATTTGTTATAGTAACAGAAAATTAACACTCTTAGCTGACGAATAAAAGGGGCAAAACATCTCTCATATTACAGTGGTTTGTGACCTTCAAAAGTTCAACTCTACCTGACAAAACTCTACTGCCCTATGCCTGGACCTCGCCCCTCAGTCAGTGGTGACCCTTGAGCAGCGTCCAGAGCGTAGAGTCCCAGCTATCCAGTGTGAGTCTGAAATGACACCAAGAGGATGGAGTCACTTGTCCCCCAGCTTGCTGAAAAGACAGAGGAATATGGAACGGCTCTACATATGTCCTAAAGCCACCAGGGGTGACCAGAAGAAAGGACACCCCTGGAAACACACCCCGTGCTGAGGACAAAGCACTTGGCCTCTTGGTCTTCCAGCATGATGGCTCTTGCAGGAGCCAACAGATGCCGCCATTCCCCCTCTGCCCAATGCGTTCCTGGTTTCCTGCCTTCCCTAACAGGAAGTGTCCTAAAAGAGACTGGTAAGTGGATCGGCATTTGGCTGGTGGTGGGCACGATGGCCAGGCAGGCCTGGTGCAGCGGGTGCTCCAGTGCAGTCTGTGCTGCCATGCCTTTGCTTGACCAGCTGGTACTCCTCCACTGCGGCCTTGCCCATCAAAGCACTCTTTAAAGTGCTCGGGGCTTCAGGAGGAAGAGCCCCTCCATCAGGATGAGCCAGGCCTTTGTTCTCGCACTCTTCTATTTAATGTCTTGAAACACTCATCAAGCGTACTGTTCAGCTCTCCTCATTGACAAAGGCGTAATACTGCCTTGAATTTGTGCTGCGAGTCTGTTCCTTTCAAAGCACCATTTTAAAAATTCAAATACCAGTAACACTCCTGTCCTTTAAAACAAGAGGTGGGGTACTGACAACAGCAGTTATGGTGCATATTTTTGGTTATATGTTAACCATTAATTATAATCATTTCCAAAATCAAGTGTAAGTCACCAGACAGCTGGTGGAGGGCACTATGGAGGGCAGGGGGGGGTCACTGTTCGGGTCCAGTTATCAAGGTTTCATTTTCTCTATTCTCCATAGTGTCTAAAATCACTTACATCACAATGTTTTCAAATCACATGTATTTTTCTCTGTTTTATAATTTGACAAATGACAATATCCTCAGTGTTGATGGGATCCTAATTTTGTGGCTGTTATATTCACTGCTTCCAATTTTCTCATATGTTTTAAAAATCCACGCACATTGAATTTTTTCCTAATGCCTTCTATACTGGCATGAACAATGTGGCATATGATTTAAATTGATATACAATGAGTTGAATATGCCACATTATAATAACACTAATAACACAGTATTACATATGGTACCTCAATTCATTTTCAGTACAATTTTAACCAGAGCTACATAAAAATTTTTATCAATAATTACTGGGAAAATTTTACTACAGCTTCTCAAGTCCTGGTTGGAGATAGACTGTCCATTTCAAACTTAAGGAAGCACAAGTAAAATGTGCCAGCCGCTAGCTCCCTGGACTTCCCCAAGTGGAGCTCAGATGGGAAGAATGCGGCCTACGTGCCTCCTCATGAGCACTGAGGAGAACAAGGACGTGAGGTGTGATAATGGGCTGTTGGGGGAAGGAAAGACACCTGCGGTGAAGGTGTTTACCCGGAAAAGCACCTGGAGGGAGAGACAGGTGATCCTGAGGAACTGATTGCTAAAGGGTGCAGGGCAGAAAAACAAGGGAAGCAGACAAGTCAGGAGTTAACACTACAAAGAGGAAAAACAAAAAAACGAGGTCTTACAAGTGGAGAAGCGTTGGAGGCACTGGTGACAAGCAAGGCTGTAATATCCAGCCTGCCAACTCAGACATGGCCGAAGCCAGGGCCAGAGTGGAGGGCTCTGCAGCCACCACCACAGAGGGGAAGAGGTAGAAAGCCTGGTCACCACCTCCAGCTCATCTCTCCTCTATTTCAAATGAGTGAATTCCCTAAGGCTCCACAGACCAGTAAGGAGAACTCACAACCCATTAACAGCCAATCTTCATCAGACAACAAAGGCCAAGATGTAGGCAGTTGGCCAGTAGTCTGTTGGCTGTAATTTTACTATGGAGACAAACTCAAACAACATGTCCAGAGTGCTCTTACTCAGTAAGACGGCATCAATTAAACCCTATGGAGACAGAAGTGTCAGACTCATTGTACATTGTCCACCTATATGTTTTTAACATGATCCATGCTGGCCTAACCAAGCACTTACACTGATAAAATAGTGCCACGTGCCTTCACTTGTATCTCACTTAACCCTGACAACAGTCTTATATTGTATTACCATTCCCAATCACAATCATTTCACAGAAGAAGAAAATGAGGTTTGGAATTAATAAATGTCACAGCACCACATCGAAGCTTCTGCCTCCAATTTCAATGCTGTTTCTGTCAAAGTGAAGTATATTCTCTTCACTATGGGGACACTGTGAAAGAATACTGACCTTTTTGAAATGGTGAGAATATACCATTAGAGTATATAAATTTTTCTTCTCCTTAAAAATTATTTTAAAATTGTAAACACATTTAAACTTTCCATTGAACACCAGGAATGCTTAAGGGCAGTGGGAAAACTGTCCATATTTGAGAAATCAGCATACTGCCTGAACACTCCTGCACAGTTTGGTTAAGCTCCTTGTCAAAATGCTCTCTGCAAAAGAAGCAAAAGATGTTCATGCAAAAATATGACCAATTAAAAATTTGGGTTCTTTTAATGTGTGTTAAGCCCTTTTCAAGTGTCAGTGAATTAGCTTATTTCCACCTCCAAACAACATCCCGGATTTTCTCACCCTGGAGTTCAAGTCAGTGCAGATTTTATTATGTATTAAGCACAATTCCAAAAGCAAGAGTAAGAGCTATTCACAGTGACAAATGGCGACAGTGACAAAGTGTTCTTCTTGCCCCTAAGAAACAGCTGATGTTGTGAAACAGCACGTTTACCAAATGACCAGAAGTTAAAGACTTCACAAAATCTTGAGCAAAAAAGCTCCACAAACCACAAAGCAAAACACCCCACTTCAGAGTGAGGCATAAGCCCCCCGACAAAAGGAAGGCGGGTTCCCTCTCTGTGAGGCAGCTCACTCCCTCTGTGAAACTTCAGGCTGAGAAGCTGGTCTTCAGAGATTCCCTTCCAGCACCCCAACACTAGCTTCTACCCTCTGGTTCAGAACAGACTAAGAGTTACTTCTGTTTCCACCTGACTGTTTACATCACTGGCCTTGGTAAAATTGTATGATTTAATCAGCTATTTTAAAAAGTGAAAGGAATACCTGTATGAGTATGAAAATTATTTTTCCATGAAAATTTCATTGGTTCAGAGTTATGTCAGATCCTCTTCCTTATCAAAGAAAAAAAAAATGAGGAAACATAGATTCTACCTAAGAGGTAAGACTGCACTTTTTTTTCAGCTGATCACACTGACTAGGCTATGTGTATGTATCAACTTTTTGGCGAATTAGAATGCACTTAAAATTCATATAAAAATACTAAGGGGAAAGGGAAAAATGAGAATCAAGTTGTATCATATACAGGTACAATTTTTTAATGTTGAATGTGACCATAACATATATGTATAATGTACATAATATATAATGTATAAACATGTTAATATATAAACTCAATTTAAAAAACAAAATATGGAGAAAATACATACAAAAATACACATCATTTCTTATGATCCCTTCAGGTAAGATTTCTGGTTTATCAATAAACAATAAGATCATTTATTACCAAGCAACAGGGTTTTCCATCCTGAGCAATTTGAATACCATCATATTCACCTGTACAGTAACCCTGATGTCAGTAATTGCATACACATCATCTGACAACGTTGCCAATAGATACCACTGGATTGGTATTTCACTTAACCTGTGTATTACAACTCTCCACCAAATGTAAAACAGATGGCAATTTTCTCCCCACAGTGGATGTGCCACCAGTATTTTTTATTACTCAGTTTTCTATCATAACAATATACTGAGACAACTTATAAAGAGAAAAGTGTTTGTGTGTATGTCTATATGATGTCAGGGTCTCATAGATCATTGTACATGCTAAACATACATTCTACCATGGTTTGACACTCCCCACCCAAAAGGTTTATTTTTGGCTCATCGTCTTGGAGGGGCCAGTCCAAGATTAAGTAGCCCGTTGACAGTGTGTTGCTCCAACAAAGGCAGGAGTCTGTGACAAGGCAAATTGCTAACCTCATGACTCAGGAAGCAAAGAGGAGACGGAGTCACACAGCATGTGAAGGTACCCCCACCCCACCCCCACCCCCGCAAGGGCCTTAGCGTCTCATGTAAGTTCTCAATTCCTGAAAGCGCCACCACTTGGAACAGCGCCACCCTGGGGACCAAGCCTGTAACATATGGACCTCAGGGGAAACTTATCCAGACCATAAGGGTGCGTCGCAACCAGTGACCCTGCACACAGACAGCACCAGTTCTCCAGGCACAGCAAGGCTCTGGAAGGACAAGCATTTCTTCTCTGATTTGAGCAAATAAGCTTTTTACTGTGAAAACCAAACTGCCTGTCCCTAGTGTTTAAATTATGTTTTTTGATTCTTCTTTACACATGATTAGTACAACTCTACAGGTCGCTGCTATAGACAACTCTCTCTTGAACTGCTCTCTAGAGCAGCGAGTCTGAGATCTGTGCATACTAATCAGCTGGGGACAGTGAAGATGCAGAATCTGACTCAGGATGGCTAAGGCTGGACCTGAGATTCTCTGTGGCAGAAAAGTCCCAAGTTTTGCTGAGGCTAGTCCCTCGGAACACACCTTGAGCAGTTACGCCGTAAAATACATGCCATAAATCTTATCATAAATGAGCAGCTTTATTGGATCAGATATTTTTATTAGTTTTACCTCAAAATGGGTCAGGGACCCTCGACATTACTAACAGCAGGAGATAGATGGCCTCCAGCATTTGAAGATGAACAAGAGACTAGGGGGTAGAAATCAGTTTTGCTTAGAATTGTATCTATAAATATTATTTTTATCTGGTGCTGGGGCTTGAACTCAGCCTTCTTGTGCATGCTGAGGATGTGCTTTACCACTGAGCTACATCCCTATCCCTACAATTATTATCGAAATAAATTGATTTTGCTTATAAAGTAGTATGCGCTCTCCAAAAACTTTAGAAACTTTGATACTCTATTTTTGGCGTAACTTCCTCACTGTTCCTGGGAGGTATTTTAGAAGAAACATGAGCTTTAGAGTCAAGAGCTGGCATGCCAACTGTCCACAGTGGTCGCGTGACCTCACAGGAACTAGAACTCAACGAGGTTAAGTTACTTTGCCATTAGTCAATGCGGGCGAAGGCTACCTAATAAAATCTGTCCTTTGAACGAAGTGAAGAAGTACGTCAAAGCCAGTGTCTGCAACACGGCAAGTACTGAACAATCACTTATCATCCCTCTTCCCTTGGTATTTAGAATATTAACTCCTACAATACCAGTTGTCTTGAGTAGCAAAAGCAAATGACAAGAACAAAGTATATTTGCCAGCACTTGGCTCTGAAGAGGCAGAGATGTGAGTAGGAACAGCTAGTATTACTCAACTCCTACGAGTATACTTAGCACAAGAGCTCTTTTCATTATCATCTCTTTTCCAGAAAAGAAAACAGAATCAGAAAGTTTAAATCATCAGCCCAGGGCTCAACTCTACACTGCAGATCCACATTTTGCTCCACCACTGGCCACGTGCCTGTAAGCCCCGGAGTGGAGCTCGGACAGGCGGAGAAACGGAACATGAGCCCGGGAGACAATGAACAACCGAGTCCTCTCATCTCACTGTCTGTAACCCCCGGGTAAGGTTTCTTTCAAAAAGAAAAACTGCACAGAAGCCAGAGTTCTAGTTTTTCTTATTGAGGCTGCTTCCTTCTTCTGCCAATTCAAATTCTTCTGCCAATTCAATTCTTCTACCTTCATTAAAGGAACAAACCGCATCTGAGGGACCATTATGTCTGGTAAACAGTCTTGAATCCAGGGGTGTTTGCATACCTTATTCACAGCCTAGTATTTCCTCTGGAGTTTGGCTCGTTTTGAACTGAAGCACAGATTCCATATAAAAAAAAAATTATTTAAGTCAATTCTGATGTAAACAAATACCAGAGGAAACTGTAATCTGGAACATGAGGGAGGGAAATGAATGCTGTAAAAATACAACGCACTAAATAATAAAGGAAACAAAAGTAACTACAAACATCCAGGCACTGTATTTCTTTTTAACTCTACATTGTATTCAAATGAAATGCACAACTGCTTTTCAGAGAAAAAGTCAGGGGTCAGTTGTGACATCTCAAAGTAAAAGTCCTATCCCTGTTTAGCAGTTAGGCACCACCTAAGACACGATGTAATTAAAAGCAGGACAGTGACAGATGTGCTCCTGAGAACTGACCGCAAAGCTAACGAGCAATCGGAAGGAAGCGATGAAAGCAATTCACAAAAGAGTAAAAAGAGTATCAGGCGGTGCAAGGTATGGAATGGAAACTGCTCTAAATAATTATTTCACCCACATAAACTTTTTAAATTACTAACAGGAAAAAACACTTAGACATTTCACGGTCCTCTGTCTAAAAGAAATATGTGAAAACAGTTAAAACAACATAGAACAATTTCATGGCGGTACAAGTCTTTCCTAAAAGAGCTCTAAAGTATCGAATATGTCAAACACTAAACCTCAAGTAGAGTCTGAGCCAGTTTAGTGTGTTATAATTGTCAGTGTATGGTTCACCACAAATCCCATCCTCTGGGGCCTGAAATCATGCTATCCTCAGCAAAGATTCCTTCTGTTACAAAACTGCATTAACTAACCACACCACCACCAACCAAAAAGATCTTTTAAAGCTATCTTTCAAAAGATAGTTTTCTATAAAGCAGTTTATGTTTGCTCTGGCTTCATGCTTTCCTTCCCAATTTCCTGCCAAGAAACAACATACACCTCAAGTTTATCACTCTGATCCTTAATCCTTTAAAAATTCTCCTCTGTGCCATGATCTGCTTGGACGATTTCAATGAGAATCCTGGGAGGGAGGCAGACTACAAAGATCCCAGAATGCTCATCTCCTGAGGATGCTGATAAAATGCTGAGAAACTAACATACCTTTGACTGATTTTCATCTCCTAAGAGCCAGAAGTGTGTGCTCCCTCTGTGATTCATTCAGCACTGCCTCCCAAATCCCTCTTTAGATTCGCAAAATGAAACACCAACAGACTCCTGAGAAATGACACCTTGCCCTGTCATCAAATCAGAGACTAACTGAGCAGTTGGGGAAACACCCACGGGCCCAACTTCACCTACATCACCTGACCTCACACAGCTCCTCAAATAAGTCTGAAAAGGAGTCATGATCACTGGAAGGAAAACTAGAACAATTCACCTGACACCTTTTGTAAGATGAATGTTCAGAGAACACAGTGAGCTCTTGCCTACTGGGAAGAAGCAAGAAATATTGGACTGGGGCGGGGGTGTCTCAGGGGTAGAGAAGTCCTGGGTTTGATCACTGGCACCACAGAAAAATAAAAATAGCAAATAGAAAAATTAAGATATATTCTAGAATAAAGACTCTGTGGCTAAGGATAGGTCATTACAACTTCTGCCACGCTAAAGCCAGGCCATCAAATCCATACAGTTTGCAGTTTGATTTGAAAATCAAAACTGAAATAGCCAGCCAGCTGAATCTAAATGTTTAAAGGAAGAGAATGAGTTAGAGTGATTGACATGATTCTCCTTCGGCAAGAAGAGTTTTATGAGTCAAGACTTTAAAGCTCTAAATAAGAAGTCTCCTATCCTACTTCTTTAAACATTACACAAAAGTTTTGAAAACCATCAGGTAGGCAAAGCACACTGCTTACCTTATGTATTAGTACCAATCACTTCACCTTTATCCTCAAGAAGTGTTTTTAACTCTTGACTATTCCTCACCTTAATATTCAAAAAGATACACTAAAGTACAATTGTGAAACTCCTCTGAAAACAAAGCATCAACACTTTTATCAATGCTGGTAAAAAAGCCAACAGGAAAGAAGAGTGAGCAGAACGCGTTCAGTGTCTCACCGGCATGCCGCCCGTCTTTATCCCAGAGCTCGGGGCAGTGAGCGCTTCATTCTGCAAAGACTTCAACGAAAAAACATCTTTTCCCAGGGAGTGTGTCTGTGACCAAGTGTATTTATTCCCACCCATGCCACCCAGTTGTGGAGACCCCGGAGTCCCTGTTCTTTTGGGGGAGAAGCCCTTTACATAGCTATCTCCTCTTCAGCCCCACTTGGCTGGCAAGAACAAGGTTAAAAGTAATCCATTTCTTCTGGAGGAGCTTAAAGTCTAAGAAATAAGAGAATATAAACTAATCACGTTTAGTTTTATACTCTGAGTTACTTTAATATATTTTATGAAAAAAATCATGTTATGTTTGAAATTGATATGAAGGGGATATTATATTCTACAATATTACCAGAGTACCTCATGGTGCTCAACAATAGTCTGTTAATATTTTTATGTGCTAGTCAGGTATATACAAACACTACCTTTATAGGTCTATTCGTTTAAACAGTAACACTCTAGAAACATAATTCTTCTATAGCATTTGCAAAAGTATTAAAACAAATCACCACACTGGACTAGAAAAGAGACAAATAAAATTATTTTTGTTGTTGTTTTTATTGTTTTGGTTTTTTTTAAGACATGGTCTCGCTTGTAGTTCAGGCTGGCCTTGAGCTCACTATGTACCCCAAGCAAGCCTGGAATTCACAGAAATCCTCCTGCCTTTGCCTACCAAGTGCTGGGATTACAAGAAAGAGTCATCAAGCCCAGCATTGTGGTATGTGGTTACCCAGGATCAAACTCGGGACCTTATGCTTGCAAGGCAGGCACTAGAACCACTGAGCTAAATCCCTGGCCCACAAAATTAGTTTTATACATAAACTTTAAAGTTATTAAAAAAATAAGGCATTAGCTTTTTTTTGATACCCAAAAGCCACAGTAACCTTAATGGGCCGATTTCTGTACCCTCTACCAAGTCAGAGCAGGAACAGTGCAGGGCGTGTCCTAGAAGAGGCTGTTTCTTAGATTTCACATACACTGTATCATCAACTTCGGAACTCCCCTTCTCTCCCCATGGATTCTCATTTCAGTAGCAAGCACACCTCATATACACACACAGCGAACCTCCACACTGTGGAGCTCACCTCCATGTGGCACAGTGGCTGACCACCAATGTCACCTGAACGCAAGCTACAGCGGTAACAGTACTACCTCTCAGGCACCTGGCCAGCACGTGGGGTGGCTGCTCCTTTTACACACCCAGCAGGTGTGACTTCCCATGTGCTCGGGGTGCTTTTCCTGACTGTTCTTCAAGACAGAGACCACAGGTTAAGCTCTCTGCCAGCACACCATTACGGTATGTGGGGGAAGCTCAAGACTCCTCATCTGACTGATCCTTCTGTAAACTAATTCTCCATTTAAATAGCCAAGGCCTGAAGAATCCAAAAGGTGATACAACTCTTCAAGCTTTTCCACTCAAGACACCTACAACGATAAATATCACATCTTGGCTTTGGTTTAGCTGTCACTGAGCCCTTACTGAGACAAATACCATGAAAATCAAAGCATGAAGTACAGTACTCAAATTCTGTATTTTAAAATCTTTCGCACCAACCATACATGATGCCACAAGCCTGTAATCCCAGCACTCCAGGAGGCTGAGGCAGGAGGATGACAAGTTCAAACTCAGCCTGAGCAATTTAGAAACTTAGTGATACTTTCAGTTAAAAAATACAATAAAAAGAGCTGCAGATGTAACCTGGTATAACGGTCTTCACAGTTCAATCCCTGGTTCTACAAGAAATGAACGAATCCATAAGTAAGAAAATTTTAAAAATCTAACACGCTAGCTAACGGTTCCCCAACTTTCCCCTAATATGCAACCTTAGAATCACATGGCTTTGGCCGACAGAACAAGGCCAGAGGTGTGACGTTCCAAAGCACTGAGCCTGAACTTCAAAGGGCCGCGCGCTCCCACTTCCTCCCAGCCTCTCCACCCCTGGAGCAGATGCGAGAGATGCTGGTGAAAGAGGACAGGATGTGGGGAAGCGTCCACCAGCCTGTCCTGAGCCCTGCTAGCCAGAGCCTGGTCCTGGAAGGCAGAGCAGCTGCAGCTAACACTTGGAGGATAAGAAATCAATCTTCATTTTGAAATGCCAGAGTTCCAGGATTATGCCTTATTATATGGAACAAAAACTAAATGATACATTTTTTTGACTTATAGTTGTAAATTACATAATTCTATAAATTACCGTGTTTAATTTTGACAATTATGGAAAACTGGTATTATCAGTCTTACTTTCTAACTCTACTCCACATTGTATTTTATGTTTATTTGTATTTATTTTATGTTTATTTTTCTACTATTTTTCTCTCCTCAGTACCAGGGATCGAACTCAGGACCTTGTGCTTACCAGCTACATCCCGGCCCCATGAGTCAAAATGTTCTGACTAATGAGCTCTATGAGCCCACGTTTTTTTCCTTCTTAAAGCTCCACCAATGACTCTAGTGTGTAGTCCTGAGTAGGAGTCCCAGTGCACTGTAATGAAAGATGGGCAGGGGCTGGGATGGCATAGAACATATGCGCCCACAGGCCCTGGGTTCAATCCTCAGTGCCACAAGACCAACAAAACCCCGGGATGGCCTCCCTACTCGTGGTCCATATTTGGATGCACCTTCCACTTATGTCAGGCAGCAAAGTCTACACAAGAACGGCTCTGAGCAAAGTCAGGTTCCAGTCGAGAATGCCAAGACTGCTCCTGCCAGGACAACAGCCTCCAAACACTCACGCCCTTCCCCGTCCTCAACGACCAACTCCCAGCTTTCTGCAGTGACAGTGTCCAGGGCCCCTGGAGGTTCCGATGTAACGTGTGCTTTAACGTAAATCTTACTTCATTCACATTTTTAAAAAGGACAGTGAGGTTAGGTACTTTGAGGAAGGTCACATCACCATAAACATGGTGGCACATGCCTGTAATCCCTGCCCCTGGCAGGCTGAGGCAGGAGGATCCCAAGTGTGAGCCTACCCTGAGCAGCTTAAGACTTTGTCTCAAGGGCCGGGGAGTTAGCTCAGTGGTTTCGGCGCCTGTCTTGCAAGCGCAAGGACCCGGGTTCAATTCCCCGGTAACCACATAACAATACTGGGTGTGGACACCCAGCAGCAACCAGTACCACATACCACAGTGCCGGGCGTGGTGGCTCACGCCTGTAATCCCAGCACTCGGGAGGCAGAGGCAGGAGGATTGTGATGTGAGTTTGAGGCTGAGCTGAGAGCCAGCCTGAACCACAAGGCGAGACCCTGTCTCAAAAAACCTTAAAAAAAAAAAAAAAAAAAGACTTTGTCTCAAAATAAAAAAGGACTGAGAATGTAGTTTAGTATGAGGGCCCCAGTACCACAAATAACAACAATGATACCAACAACAAAAGAATGGACACAGGAATCAAACCCAGCCCTTATTTGTAACCTCTGAAGTGTACAAAAGCACCAAGGGAAACTCCTCTGACACAAAGACCTCTTAAAGATCTCCAAGGTTAAAGATCTTAAAGATCTTAAAGATCTCCTAAACCTAGGCTTAGGTTCCTATTAACAATTCCTACCACAGGCAAGACCCATGTGGATAGAAGAGATAAGAGGAACACGGCATTGTCACGAGAAAGAAAAGTTCTCATACAGGAAATATATTCTTTTTCAATCCTGACAACAACTCTTCCACGTGAAATTTTAAAACTCGGCTCGTGTCTCTCTATCCCCAAGTCGGAGGACGCAGCTCCCACCTTCCAAGGTGTCAGCTCTGGAGTGAAACTGATTTCCTTCTCATCAACTCGGGACCCCAATACTGGCTTCTGGGAAGCAAGTAGGTCAAGCGGGGCCTGGTGAGCACCACTCTGGAGCTGAGGTTCTGCAGCAGGAGGGCCGCATCTTACTCTGTGTCCTTCATTCACAGAAGGTACACACACAAACTGAGGATGAGTGGACTCTTACCTCGTACTGGGAGATGCATCGCACGGGGGCCGCTAGGAACTTCCAAAGGGGCTGCAGGACCTCAGTCCCTCTCTAGCTTCCTTTTTCCCACTCGCCTCCCATCACTGCCATCCATGGGGGGTGGGGTGACCCGGTCAGGGAGGCCCAGGCAGAGCAAGTGCCTTGCTACCTAGAACGTCAGTCTCAAAAACAGTGAGCTAAACTCTTATCATGAAATCAACCAACGACTAATGCTGGCAGGGCCGCGGAGAGAAGAACCCTCTCCACTGTTGGTGGGAATGTAAACTGGTGCAACCACTATGGACATTCCTCAGAAAACTAGGATTATAGGTCCCATTTGATCCTGCTATTCTGCTGCTAGGTATATACAGGAAAGAATTAAAAAATTTGTATCACAGTGACATATGTGCACCCATGTTTATACCAACTCAGTTTGTGATAGCTAAATCTTGGAAATAACCCAAATGTCCATCAATACAAGACTGAATAAGATTTTTTAAAATGTATTTTTAAAAACTGGTATATTAGCCATAAAGAATTATAAACTTGAGTCATTTATACTCAAATGGATGTACCTTGAGAACATAGTCTTCTATGAAATAAATAGGACACAGATGGGTAAATATCATGTCATTTCTCTATAAGAAACTGAATGTGTCAATGAATTCCAAAATGCATGATAAGTGTGAAATAGGAAGAAAATGTTCAAAAGGAAAAGGGAAAAGGGGTGGTAGGGGGTAAGTAAAGAAGGAAAAGAAAAAAATGTGATGGTAAAAAGCAAGGCAAAGCTTATGTATATAGGAGATAGAGGTTGTAGGGAGGGCAAGGGAATGGGGAAAAAGTGAGACTCAAGATGTGTCGTGTACTGGTTCAAGTGCTCAATGTTGAATGTGATCATAATGTGTGTGTAAAATGTGGCAATAGGGCTGGGGATTTAGCTCAGTGGTTCCAACGCCTGTCTTCCAAGCACAAGGGCCCGGGTTCAATCCCCAGTAACCACATATAATGCTGGGCATGGTGACTCACACCCAACAGCAATCAGTACCACATACCACAATGCCGGGCATGGTGGCTCACGCCCATAATCTCAGCACTTGGGAGGCAGAGGCAGGAGGATTGTTGTGAGTTCATGGCTGAGCTCAGAGGTCAGCCATGCTGAGGAGTCAGTCTCCAAGTCACAGCCTGAACTACAAAAGTGAGACTGTCTCAAGAAAAAAAAAGTACCAATAAACTCAATTTAAAAAACAAAGCACAGCTCAGAAACTTCCTCAGAGTAGTGAACAATGAAGGAATACAGCATTCGCTAACATTCTCTGATGAACACACTCTGTGCTTACGCACAGTTTTATGTCTTTCACTGCTGTCTTCTTGGGGACGGGGAAAGCCTCAGTCCCCAACTGTGCTCCTAGTGCTTAGCTTTGAGCCTGGGACATATCCGAGTACTACTCACTATATGTCAGTAAATAACATTTCCCATATACTACCTGACTTATGTATATAGACCTATGTATATATATATATATATTGTACGTGTGAAACAACATACCTATTTTAGCTTCTTTTTTTTTTGGAACCGCTGCTGTAGAGAACAGAGAAAATAATTTAGAAAGATCATCTTCTAAGTCCATACATTTTATAGCGTTTGCTAAGTGGTCTATTTGTCATCAAAGGATAAAATTAAGATTTCTTCATAGTCCACGAATATTTTATTTGGATTCAGTAAAGCAGAAGTTATTTAAAAAACATAATCAAAGAGGGCCGGGGAAATAGCTCAGTGGTTCCCGCGCCTGTCTTGCAAGTGCAAGGGCCTGGGTTCAATCCCCGGTAACCACATAACAATACTGGGCGTGGAGACTCAGGACAGCAGCAATCAGCACCACATACCACAGTGCTGGGCGTGGTGGCTCACGCCTGTAATCCCAGCACTCGGGAGGCAGAGGCAGGAGGATTGCTGTGATGTGAGTTGGAGGCTGGGCTCAGGGCCAGCCTGAACTACAGAGACCCTTTCTCAAAAAAAACCTAAAAAAAAAAAAAATACTCAACGAGAAAAAGAGGATCAAAAAGGAAAGCGGACTTTCCTGCTCACGAGCAGACTACATGGAAGAAAGAGCACAGGGTGTGGGAGGGGCCGGGAAAGACCACTCAAAGCCCAGCCGCAGCCCACAGCAGGCCAAACTACAGAAAACAGGATTCAGAGAAATAAAATTGAAAACCTAGGTCAGCCTGTTTCTGTCTGTTGTTTGACCTTTGATTCTGGCGCTGGGGATCAAACCCTTGTCTTCACGTGGCCTAAGCATGTACAATGCTTTACCACTGAGCTACACCTCTAAGCCCTCTTAAGGCTTCTCACAAAAGCAACGGCAGGCTCTACCTCGCTACTGTACCACTGCCACACAGAACCATCTCAAAAGGAAGACAAGGCCACTTAGTGAAACCAAAGTAGAAAAGGAAGTAACATTTTAGAAACCCCCAACACTGACATACACATCCCTTACAGAAAAAAATCTCATCACTACAAGAGGCTTAAATTGTCGTAAGACATCATCTTCCCCCGGCTCGTAAGACCAAACGCTGCCTTATCTAGTCTGTTTCACAAAAACAGTCTACCCTGAGTGTTTCAAAACATTTTGAACACAAAACTGACATTCAGAAAAGAATAATTTGAAGGTGTGTAATTCTCCCTCCCTAAAAGGATCGACACTATGCTAATCACAAATGCTGTCTGAATTATGTTTTCTGAAGAGGATCCCTTTAATCCCAGAGCAAAGGATAATACGTCGGGCTGTATTCGTTTCTTGTAAAAGCGCACAAAGCCCTTACACGCCATCTGACCTGCGCTCTCTTCACCTCCCCCCTTCATCACAGTCCTGGTCCCACAAGATGACTCATGAACCGAATCAACCGCAACCAGCTATTACTTGGACATTTTCTTCTTTACACATTGTAATTAGCTACACTTAATGACTGTTATTAGCACAATCAGTTATCAAGCCCGAAACACCTTGTTTACATTCTCTTATCAGAGTACATGCATTTCAGGTTTCACTTGGGAATACTGATTTTTTTTTCATTTTCAGAACTCTCCCAATAAACAAAACACTGCCTCAGTACTCTCGCCTGCTGTATTCTCCTTAAAAATTGTGAACTTCCCTGACAGGCTGAGAGGTGGTTTTGCATTACAGACCTGTTCACTACTAACTGTTACCAGTAGTTGAAATTCAAAGTACAGTTAATTTCATTATTCACAGTTTCTATGTTTTCAAATTTATCTACTTGCTAAAAATTATTTTAATCCTAAAATTAATACTGTGGTACTTCAGTGGTCATTCTGGGCCAGGGAGCAGTAAACTTCTGAGCCTCCTCTCATGCCCCCCACAGAGGAGGGGCAAAGTGATGCTCCCCTCTCCTTTCTTGTTTAAGCTCCCATGTTGTACAAGGGTCTACTTCAGTCCACTTAGTCCCACGTGTTTCCTGTTTCCAGATATTTATCAGTTCCCCAGCACAGTGCCGAGGGGTCTGGTGTCCCTAAGTATAGATGGCTGTGATTTTCCCTATGGGCAGACCCCCTTTACGAGGCCCGAGTGCTGCTGGCCCTGACTTTGGTGCTCCTGAGTCATCCATACATGCTGAGGAAGGCGTCTTCAACAGAACCGAGGCCACGTGCTGCGTGGATGATGAAGCACTCGCTCGGACCCCCGCCCGTATCTCTCCTAGATCAGCGGCTCCGTATCTGCTAGCTCAGAGTTAACACCAACTCTATGAAACACAACCACCGTGAACAATGAGAACTGACCGTGCCATCCCCAGTACTCAACACATGCCAATCTTGCACCTAAGTGAACCCTCTCCATCTCTGGCACTGCGCTCCCCACGAGGTGCCACAACACCTGCACAACTCGATCCAGCGCACAGCTCGCATCAACCTCTGCATTCACCCCAGGAGTCTGTAGTTACACTGGGCATCCTCTGAGCTGGGGGTTCTTCCAGGCTTGGAAGAAAGATGCTCCTAGGAACCAGCCACCACAGGGTGGGAGCTGCTCCTCACCTAACACCAGGCCACCAGCCTGGCGGGCCCCTCCTTCCCTCAGCCAGCCCCGCTGTGTCTCACAAGACTTGGACAGAAAGGACACCACAGCTTACCCCACACCCAGGGCTTCATGACACGGAGGCTTATGGGTCCCCAGGCGGGGCTACATATTCTCATCCTGTTATCTGGAATTTCTTAACTTTTTACAAGGGGTCTTTCTTTTCACACAAACCCCCAAAATATGTAGCTGATTCTGTCCCGAGGTCCTCTACAGTGCAAGGAAGGAGTTCACTCCAAAGGAGAGGTGCCCTCCTGCAAAGGGGGAGCACCCGGTAAGAGAAAGGAGGCACTGAAGTGCCTATGGGGGCAGCAGGGAAGGGCCAGGGTCTGGGACAGTCTCCCTCGGACTCTGCAGCGTTTCTGTCTCTGACAGAATGGCCTTCCTAAGGGAAAGGGCCTCAAGGACCTGATCTCTCTGGTGGCACCTATGACGCCTTAACCTCTGATAAAAGACCCAAACCTGTTACTTCCTTACGGGATTTTCTGCTGGTTCAGAACACAGTGCACAACGTGTTGCAGGCAAGGTGCAGTGCCTCCTGGCCTGTGTTCTAAGGTCACATCACACTGGCAGCCAAAGGAGCTCTGCCTCGTACACTAGGTTTACAATATACTTAGGTAAAAACAATAGTTTTTCTTTACACAAATAATATCAACTGTTTCTCAAACCTCCCAGAAAAGCAATCTGTGTTTTCGGTTCAACAAAAACATTGGTTTGTTAGACTACATTCAAGTGCAAGGGGTGTTTTTAAAAAATACATATGATCTATTCTTAGGAGAAAACGTTCTTGGCTCTTTCCTCATGAGGGGGCCACCCCGCGCTCCTCATGAAGTGACCTGCCCGCTGGGAAGCACACGTCCGCGTATTTCTGCCCGTGTAATCACTAGTGACCCCGTGGGAAAGCAGAGCCTGAAGAGCTCCTACGCTGCAGCCACGTGCGACAGGGCTCACCGTCGTCATCCCAGCCATCTGAGAAGCTGAGGCAGGAGCATCGCAAGTTTAGGCCCAGCCTGTGCAACTCAGCGACTTAGTGACACCCTGTTTCAAAATGAAAAATAAGAAGGGACCAAGAACGTAGCTCAGCACTACAGCCTTGGGTTCCCCTGTCGGTGCGCTGGCTCTCGCCCTAACAGCCACAGAGCAGCAAAGCTGCTACTGCTCTTCGCACGCTGCGACTGTTCCAGCGGTCTCCAGTTAAAGATCTTGCCCATCTTCATTCCTTTGGTCCGCATCCCAGGTCTGTCTTGGTCTGGACCGTACCTGGGTGGAGGGGACGGTGCTCCTCCTTCCACTCCGACACCGGTCCAGCTGACAGTGACCCCGAGACACCCCGATACCTCACCTTCACTCACAGCTGACACCTGAACTGAAGTCCACTGTTGCCGCCAGATTTCCCCAGTGCGCTCCACTACGCCCTGCCTGTCTCTCATTTCTCTGTCGTGCTGCTGACTGTCTGCATTTCCTGCTGTCGCTGTGCGTGTGCATGTGTGTGCCCGTGTGTGTGTCTGTGTGTGTACACGCACACGGCGCGTGGTCACAATCAACTCCACCTCCCCAGCGCGGTGCGCTCCGCATTCCATCTCCTCGTGTACTCTTCCCAATCTGGCAGGTCGGACTTCCAGCAGCTCTGTGGCATCGCCCTTTGTCACTTGCACTGTGTCATGTGTTTTACATTTCCTCAGCAAAAAGGGAATAACGCTGGGGAAGCTCAGCCCTCATCTCCTTTGTGTTCCTAACACACTGGACTTTGGGGCCCCGCAGTTTCGATTTAGCATCCAGATTCACTGGACGTTTGGATTATCCTACAAACAACTCCCATGCAAAATGCCTGAAACTTATTAATTTTGGCTTCATTTCCCTATATGAATGTCTACTTTGCTCTAAATATAGTTTGAAGAAGCCATTAACTAGGAACCTTTCTACAATATAAACAACACAAAATTGTATGTCAATACATTAGATCAAATCTATCAGCACTAAAACTGCAAACACAACTACATGAAAAGCCAAATCATTAATGGAGATTAGGCACTTCTTCAAAGTGATTTCTATTTTCAAGAGCAAAGAAGTTTTGATTTTAGGAAGAAGCATTATTGATTTTTTTTCCAAAATAAATTACTTTAATAAATTTAAATTATTAAAACATTAAATATCAAATATAATTATTGAAATTACCTTTATTAAATATTTAAAATGAGTTGCATTCCTGATAACATTTCTTATTACCCAAAGTATAGAGCAGCCGTGCCAAATTCCCAGCATGTGTGCCGCTGAGGGCCATTTGTACCCTTGAGGGCTCTAAAAGGTTCACCATCATCATAGAGAGGCATTTGACATGAAAGCCAATAAACTACATCATGTCCTGTCTCATGAAGAATAAACCATTTGTTTTCTATACCACTAATGGCTCTAAGGAAAGCACTCTTTTCTTTTGCTCCTAGGGAGAAGCCTGTATTCAAGTTTCTCTTCTGCTGCAGCTCTCACACAGAGGCACGCCCAAGTAGAAACTGTTATAACATCATGGCGCCTTCACACTGCAAGAGCAGGTGTCATCCCTCATAGGCACAGGAAAGAATGATGTCAGGTGAGGGAGAGGAGAAGAGAAGAAGAGGAGAGGAAAAGGAAAAGGAAAAAGAGAAGGAAAAGTCCTAGAGCACCTAAGGATGGGGCGTTTGCCTCTGATGGCAGCAATCCTCCTGAGCAACACTCTGGTGGGTGTGTGATCTGCACAAAATCCCCACAGACTGGACAACAAAAGTTACAGGGGAAACCAGTGCACCCCTATGATCCCAGCAACCCGGAAGCCTGAGGTCAGGAGGATCACAAGTTCAAGCCCAGTGTGGCCAATCTAGCAGCTTGACAAAACATTTTCTCAAAGACAAAAAACATTTTTAAAAGGGCTGGGGATGGAGCTCAGGGTGAAGGTCCTGGGTTCACCCCCAGTCC
>PVIR01019161.1:0-32184 GCA_004026965.1 Petromus typicus
TCTCCTGAACAATTACAGCACACCTGTAAAACTTTCACTTACCCCAGAAACTAGGTTCGTAGGTACAGAGTAGCTAGGTACAGAAAACCTCGGAACAAAATAACCTAACCCTGAGGCGCTGCAGAACTGCAAGGATTTGGAGACTCCCTCTTTCTCTTATCTAAAGATTCAAATTAATAAAGCTATAGGTGGAGGAGTCCAACAGGACAACAGAGGTAAAAACGTCATCTCTTTACAGGTCACATTGCTGGAAACCAGGCTTTGGGGTCGGGGGTTGAATGAGCTTGCAGTTATCAGGGATCGAATTCAGGTCCTTGCCTTTGCAGAAAAGGAGATGAAACCGCTGAGCTCACTCCCCAGCCCAAGGTGCATCTATTTTCCTACAAATGACTCAAATTTATCCTTCTTTATGGCACAGTCATACTCCATTGTGTATGAATACCAACATTTGCTTTATCCACTCATCTGCTGATGGACATGTCGGCTGCTTTCAAGACTTAGCTCTTCTGAATCGTGCTGCTATAAACATAGGTATCTGTGCCTCACTGTAATACGATGTCTTTAACTCTCTGATGAAAATGACTATAAAGGGAATAGCTGAGTCAAACAGAACTTCTCGTTTTAGCTTTTTGAGGAATCTCCACCACGGTTTCTCCATGGGGCTCTTAAGGCAGTAATTTTTATGGAATATCTGAGACCGAAACATGCCTAGCATTGCCCCTGAAATACTAAATTCCAAGTAAATTTGGTTAAACTGTACAACATATTTTAATTCATGCTATATTTCTTCTAGCATCATTTGGAATGAAACAGTGGGCAAAGGTATTTGAACACGCCGCCTATAAGAAAGCTAAGTTTACCAACTTAGATGCACCAACACTTTCATTGGAATCATTGTATAATAATTTTTTATGAGTAGAACTCAAATAAGAATAGATTCTTAATATATGTATGTGATTTTTTACTTAATCAGAGCATAAAGATCTCTTTATTCCATTGATACCGGATAGTTTGAATTTTAAGAATTCGTATTCTCTTTTCCTTTTTTCCTATCTTCTTTCTTACAAGACTGACTTTTACTCATTCAAACAGCGTTTATCGGACACTCCACCCCCTAGTGCCCCACAAGGCACTGGACGTTAGAGACCACGCGAACCAGGGTGCACTTCGCCCTGCAGGATCGCGCGGTCACATCCCAGCTCAGACTCGGGCGGCTCAGGGCGGATGGAGGCCGCGCGGTACCAGACTGGACTCGAGAAAACCAAGGCGAGGAAGGCCAACTCTTGCCTGTGCCCGGAGGGGCAGGGAGGAGCAGTCCTCCGTCCACCCGGGAGTGTTTTCTCACACCACTACTTCCTAGAGTAGTATTATTGAGCTTTAAGGAGCAGGAAAACTTGCTAGGTGAGTAAATTGCCTAAAATGAAAGTAAACGGCCCTGGGGAGAGCCCGGCAACCACCCTGCCCTGGAGGAGCCCAGGCCACGGCGCTCGCTGCCCACGTTTGTTCTCAGCTATCTCCGAAGCATTGAGGTTGACAGAGAAGCACGTGTTCCTCCACTTGGAGTGGAAACTCGAGAACAGCCTGTCGCCAGGTCGCTCCGTCCTGGGCTCCTCCCAGCGAGTTGGTACGGAGCTCAGGAAAGAAGGTGCTTTGAAAGAATATGGAAGATTCTTAACTGGGTCCTTCTCCTATAAATGGATCTTGAGGCCATAGTTCTTTCCCTGTCATAAAATACCTCATATTTAATGAACAACGGTTGAGTCACACAAATTTCATTCAGCACAAAAATTTCCATAAGCAATCTAATATATATTTGTAACTCTACAAATATATTTGTATTGTAAACTCTTAATTTCACTGGGGTTTTTTTCTGAAACAATATAAAATCTATTTATATTGTAAATTCTACAATAATTTTAATTTTTAGGTTCTGATCTGCATAGCTTTTGTCTCCCTAAATTTAATTTAAACTACAGTTAGCTGCATGTATTTCACTGATGGACCTGAATTTTTATTAAGGAAATTATAATATCAGTAGTTTGAAAATATAAATCATAGTGAACTTGGTAGGCAAAGCGGGACCTCATTAGTATTATTAATGTATTGCTATTAATACAATTAATCATTATTACAATGATTAATTGATAAAATTTTTCTGATTATTCAGAAAGGAACATACACTTTCTCTAGCTTACGATTTTTCAACTGTATAGCAAATTAATAGTACTAATTATAATATTAAGGAATAGTATTCAAAAAACTTGAAAACAACCTTTTAAAGGTTTAACGGTACCCAGGGGCATTTTTAAAACTCTGTATACATGAAAGAATTGACATCCTAATTTAAAACTGCTTCTGTCCATGTGAAAGATCCCTAGGGAAATACGGTGATAATTACCCAGTCTCATCTGACCATGTTATTGAAAACGTAAGGTAATATGTCTTTCAAAGACTTTGTTCTGAAATGCGCTGCCACTCCTCCTGCATGACTGGTTACAAAATTTGTAAATCTCAGTAATTCATTAAATCTGATATTTTAACCTGAGGTAAATTTATAAGCAATACCAAGTACTCACAGCCACGAACTGGTTATTTTCTAGTTTGATGATGTCTCCCACCTTGACATTCATCCATTTTTCATTCTGCAGTCTGAGAACAAAAACAAAATTGATTCTTTTGAAGAATGGCAAAGACCCAAGTGTATAACCAAAGAAATGTACTCCTCTTCCCCATGTGACGTCACACGAAACAGGAAGCAGGTGAGGCTACAGCAGGATGTTAAGTTCCTTCCTAACAAAGTTCTTCCCCTGAGAGCCCTGGCAAGGTTAAAGGCCTTCCCAAGGTCACCAAGGGAGTCAATGGCACCTGCAGGTCCTAACTCATGGCTGAGTGCTCTTTTGTAATGTCCCCCAGTGCTAACTGTACACAACAATTATGACCTCCTGGCCATAATTCGACCACTGCCGTTCTTTTCAAACCCTTTATAATAAACCCAGAAACATCCCTGTGTCAGAACAAAACAATGAGAAGACATTCGTGAGCTGAGCAGCACAGGGCAACAGCTGAAATGCAGAGGAAGAGTTGAAATGCTGGAGAGAACAAAAAATAACAGGTACGAAGAGAAGCCCTGACCACCTGATCACCTTGCCCAGCACCGTGGCTGCGGAGGGCCCAGTGGCCCAGGACCCACCACGGGCTGGCGGCGGCCATGCAGCACTCTCTGAAGTCCTTGTATACCGTGGTGACCCAAGTTCAAAGGGCTTGTGTCCAGAGGACCCACAGGCCCCGTGGAAACAGCCCACCTCTGGCAGGACGGCAGGATGCCGATGGTCCCTTCTGAAATGTCCTGAAGTGGAAACCAGCTTTGGCTTCCAACTTGGAAGCCTTGTTCACACCCCTTTCTGGGAGATTCCCACTGAGAAGCGCAGCAGGGATGGTGGGGGAGGAGGGAAGCCAGGCGCGAACAGGGCAGATTTCCCTGACAGGTTAAGGTGGGCAGGTTAATTTCATTGGGTTTTTTTTTTTCCTGAAACAACCTAATTTACTTTGCTTTATAGCCTGGAAAACAGTTTTAAATATTTATACAACTGTGAAGTATGCCTCACACTATCAACCCTGCTGGGTCATTTGGCTTAAACACTCAAAGAATTTTTCTTTAATACAGATCCAAGTACATGTTGTTCTGGAAAATTTTCAATGGCAGCATTTTTATCCCAAGCCAGAATTCAATCACTTTTCTGTGCCTTGCTTTTCTGGGCTCTGTCTAGCTGGATGACAACAGGAGAAACTAGGATCCTTGTAAACCTCCTTGTGTTTGTCTTTATAGGTGTGGATACTGCGCTGGTTTGCTTCTCCTGGGAAGAAATCTTTGGGACCATCAGACACTTCTCAAGGGAACGTCTAGGGGAAACAGGTTTGGTGGCTCGCCGGGGAAAGACACTGGGTCTTACAGAAATGGCACTGCCGCTGAGTTACCCTTGTGGGGGTAAGAAGCTGAGGTGATGTGAAGCTCCACAGTCCTCCCACTTAGACACATGAAGTGCAGGGAGGGCCGCACCAGACACAGCAAGCAGTGTGTCCTAAAGGACGACCCAGAGCCCAGCACAGCCCAACTGCTTCACACATAAACTACACCACAGCCGTACGGACTCGGGCAGATGTGTGGATGGAGCCCCGGCAAGAAGCAAGACAAGCCTTACCCAGGGAGTCTCCAGTGGAAAGTCAACTACAACTGGACAGAAGTTGGGCCAACAGCAAGAAAAGTTCAGAGGAGGTTATTTTAGTAAGGAGAAAGTAACACTTTTATAAATGTAATTAGAGTTGCACAGAAAAATGGATAGAGATAGTAATCCAACACAGGCTACGTGACGTGTCTCTATTAACCCCTTATTGGAATACATGCCTATGTACAATACAAGGAGGGCGGTGTGCTTTGTGATCACATTTCCGATTCCAACTTCCCATATGTACAGAGGTGCCATCGGCCAGGAACTCAGTGGTACGTTTATTAGCACTGAGGTTCAGAACTATGGAAGTATCCACACTCCCAGCAGGCGGAAACCAAGGCAGACCTGCCAATGAACTTCCATCATCTCTATTTTGAAAGCAACCATTTCTCCTGCCCCACCCACTACCCCGGACAACAAAAAACATCAAAGACAAGGACAGAGGGACAGACAGGAAGATTTGTGTTAAAGCTCATCTTCAAAATATTTCTGGGCTCTTCAGATTTTAACTTGTGTGTGATTGGGTTTCGTCATCAGCTTGAAACAATGAAAACAGACACGCCTTGAAGCCCATGTGCTGCGCAGATGTTTGGGGGCTCCATGCGAAGCAGTCCCACATCACACAGGTCTGCCAGGAGGACACAGGTGGGCTCGTGGGCTGCTGCAGGGGACACGCGGCCCAAGGACTCCACACCTTCAAGCTGTGTCTTTCCCTCTGTCAGGGAAAGGTGCCCGGCTGATGGGGATGAACTGTAGGGATGTTCTGCAAACAAGTTCACTCACCGACTGCACTGAAATCCCAAGATTTTAAAACGGGACTCAATTTTCAGTATCTTAATAGAATTACTGCATGTTACGAAACAGACATAATCTAGTTAGTGCTTCTTTGAAGCAGATTTTTCAAAACTAGATGAGGTAGTAAGATATCCTCTATCTTAGTAAACTCACAGGCCAATTGGTAAATAAGCCAAAATTCAAGAAAAAGATACATAAAAATTTACATTCCAGAGGCACTATGTGGACTTCAGCTGCTGCAGAATGACAAATAGAGTTACCCCAAAGACGGAAGAGTTTAATACAGCCTCGGACATGTGCATCTTCTCTCCGCAACCTTGGCGTCCAGGCACCAAGGAAACGAAGGGCGAGTGCAGCTCCCCTCCGCGACGTCTACTGAGGCCTCGAAAGCTCAGGACCGCAACTGTCCTGGGCAGCTGTAGCGAGAGTGGAGAGCACTGGGCCAGGCGAGAAACCTCCCCGAGGCCACGCAGGTGTGGAGCTGGGTGCGCACCTACAATCCCCGCATGAGAGAGGCTGAGGCAGGAAGATTGCTGCAAGTGGGAGGCCAGCTTGGGCTCCAGATGAGTTCAAGGCCAGCCTGAGCTGCACAGTGAGACCTTGTCTCAATGAGAGAGAGAGAGAGAGAGAGAGAGAGAGAGAGAGTATGTGTGTGTGTGTGTGCGCATGCGCAAGCGCACACTTAACTAATACTTGTGTTCCACTTCCTGAACTGCTGGCCCTGAAGGTTTCCTTGTACAAGACACCAAGCCCACGGACAGATGGGGGCACTCGACAGGCTCCTCCAGACTCCTGCCTTCCTCTCCACCGTCCAATGTCTGGCTTCCTGCTAGCAACACAAATTCCTTGGCGCAAGAGTCCAGCCCTGGAGACAAACGCCTGCCCGCTCTCGCTGACACCACACTGGCGTCGCCTTTGTTCTCTGCTTCACGTCACTCACGGGATGGCCCCTCGTGCTCTCACTATGTCCTCAGGACTTAGCAGAATGTTCAAAGTAGCCGAGCAATAAATATTTACTGCATGATAGATAAATCAAGGAATATAAAATGAATTCTTCTCCAAAACATTTGTTGACCGGCAGTCTTTGCCTAAATGTCTAGGAAGGCCAGCCGTGATGGCTCACACCTGTAATCCTAGCACTCGAGAAGCAGAGGCAGGAGGACCTCATGTGTTTGAGGCTGGCCTGGACTAATGGGTTCAGGACCAGCTTGAACTACAAAGCAAGACCCTGTCTCAAAAAACTAAAAAAAAAAAAATTTTTAATAATAAACAAATGTCTAGGAAGGATGAGAGCAGATGACGTTATTCAGTGCTAACTGCATTCCAAGAATTGGACCTGACCATTTCATGTATAGAATTGCCTAATAAAAAATAATGCCACTCCACTAAATTTGTATTTCAGGTAAACAGGAAATTATTTTTATATAAGTGTGCCCCAGGCAATGTTTGAGATATATTAAAGATTCTTATTATTGGGCGGGGGATTTAGTTCAGTGGTTCTGGTGGCTGCCTTGCAAGCACAAGGACCTGGGTTCGATCCCCGGTAATCATATACAACAATGCCAAGCGTGGTGACTCATGCCCACCAGCAATCAGTACCACATACCACAGTGCCAGGCATGGTGGCTGTAATCCCAGCACTCAGGAGACAGAGGCAGGAAGATTGCTGTGAGTTTGAGGCTGAGTTCAGGACTAGCCTGAACTACAAAGCAATACCCTGTCTCAAAAAAAAAAAAAAAAAAAAAAGATTGCTATTGCTTATCTGCTGTTCAAACTTAATAGAAACTCTTATATATAAATTTGCTCCATCAATTCTCACTATATGTGTATCTTATCTCACAACAGTCCTAGGAGGTAGGAACTGCTTCTACTCTCATTTTACAGACTATAACCTGAGTTTAAGAGAAATTTGTGCTACTTTGCAATATCCATTAAAAAGTAGATGCCCACACAGTTTAATAGAGATATTCTACTTTCAATTACTGATCATATAGGTGCTTAAATATGCAGGTATAAAGATGTTTTGGGGGTTTTTGTTTTGTTTTTTTTGAGACAGGATCTCGCTTTGTAGTTCAGACTGACCCTGAGCTCAGCCTCAAACTCACATCACAGCAATCCTCCTGCCTCTGCCTCCCGAGAGCTGGGATTACAGGCATGAGCCATCACGCCCGGCACTGTGGTATGTGGTACTGGTTGCTGCTGGGGTGAGTCTACATGCCCAGTATTGCATGTGGTTACCAGGGGATTGGACCCGGGCCCTTGCGCTTGCAAGACAGGCGCCAGAACCACTGAGCTAAACCCCTGGCCCAAGATGTTTATTTTTCATAAGGATGTTTCTTGCAGCATTGTTTATAGCAATCCATTAGACACCACTAAAAAGAAATCATTTAAAATTCGATTACCATGGAACACTTTTTCACTCATAGTTCATCTACTCAATGAAATAGAATGCACCCGTGAAAAAGAACACAATGGCACTAATAGAAAATGTGTTCCACATTACACTTTTAGGTTAAAAGAAGTACAGAGGAATACCACCTATGCAAGAGTCATTCTCGGGACAAAGATATGTATGACTATACAGAGATAGGATTTTCCACGCATAGAAAATTTCTTGAAAGAGAGAAGAAACTTTGTTGAGTGGTTGTCACTAGAAAGGAAATGTGGTGGGAACTTGGAGAGAAGAGAGACTTCTTTTCCATTGTGTTGCCTTTTGTGCTATTTGACTTTCGGTATTACATAAATTGGCATTTTAAAAGCCAATTTGGGAGAGAAATAAAAAAAGGAAAACTTTTCTTTTAGGTAGCATGTGAATGGCAGGCTTGGAACTGGAACCCACGCCTGTCTTTACAAAGTCCATGTTTCCAATTAATCTATATTTATTGTTTTTTTCACTCTGTTCTCTACGGTAATTGTGTGCTGCTGTTTTGAAAGAGACTGGGCCCTCCGGAGCATGAGAGAGCTCGCGGGGGCCGAAAGGACGCACACGCAGCCTGCAGGAGCAGCGGGCAGACACGGCGCCCCCCCCCGGGGGGGGGGTCTGCTTCTCTTCAGCCCGGGGCTGTCAGCTCTGCGCGAGGGGAAACTTACAGCTTGGCCCTCGGCCCTCAGGCAGGCCGGGGAGCGGGTCTCAGGACGCTGAGGATTAACAGGAGGCTGGAGCTTCGAGATCGATTTACTTGGAAGAATGCAGATGCGTCTCCCTCCCTCTCTGGTCTTAGGAAAACGCTTGGGCTGAGCCCAGATCACACAGGCAGTGGCTGGAGAGCCTGGGAGACGAAGAGACGTGCTGTCCTGGTTTTGCAACAGAGAGAGGAGGGGAGGAAGGCAGAGGAAGAAAGATGCCGTCCTATGGCACACACGAGCCACCCTGACTGTTCCCGGACGGCTGTCCTGCCCACTGACACAAATCCATAGGAATCCTGCTGCGCGTTACTCACACGCAGAAACGCAAGTGATTCAGCTTTCTGATTTAGACAGTGAAGCCTGCGGTCTGGCCCAGGGACCTTTCCCAGTTAGTCAGTCAAAGACCCCCGGGTCAGCCAGAGAGCCACAGCAGGGCTCCACTCAGAGATCAGCGACGCACAGTGAGACTGCAAGGAGTTCAGAAGAAACTGGCTTCGGACAAGGCTTCACATCTGCGATCACACAAGATGGGACGAAATGCACCATCGACGACCAGGAGAGTGTGGAGCTGCTCAGGGCTCCCAGGCGGCAGACCAGAAGGGGCCCCAGGTGGGGGACACAGGCTGACGCCATCTTGGGAGTAACAGCTGAGGGTAGGAAGGGTCAGGAGGTCTCAGCCACCGAGCTCTGGGGAGCCTGGGGCCGGAGGAGGCCTCGATGGCCACGGGAAGGTCCACTGGCACTCCTGACACCGTCAGTCATCGCGCACGGGATGATCCCACAGAGAGAGACGGCCAGACAGTGATGACAGCCGGAGCTGTGTGTGGCTCAGCACCCGCCTCTAGCAAGCAGTGCACTTCTCAGTTCGGCTATTAATCTGCTCGTGTAATTGCAGCACTCCTTTCTGAGAACAGAATTTCTCAAATCCCCACTAAAAGTCAATGTGAGCAGTGGTCCTCAATCTTTGTGCTCCCCCCACCCTAATTCAACTTTAAAACTTCGAAGGAGAAATCCCAAGCTCCTGGGTCGTCCCTTCATCCTCTTTCCTGACAGTAAATACAGCTGAGAAACACATTTCTACTATCAGTCCACGAATTCTACAGACCATCCTTGAGACCCAAACAGCTCAAGAGTAGAGTCTATAGGGGGCCGGGGAGTTAGCTCAGTGGTTCCGGCGCCTGTCTTGCAAGCGCAAGGGCCCAGGTTCGATTCCCCGGTAACCACATAACAATACTGGGTGTGGAGACCCACACCCAGCAGCAACCAGTACCACATCCACAGTGCCGGGCGTGGTGGCTCACGCCTGTCATCCCAGCACTCGGGAGGCAGAGGCAGGAGGATTGTGATGTGAGTTTGAGGCTGAGCTCAGGGCCAGCCTGAACCACAAAAAGCGAGACCCTGTCTCAAAAAACCTAAAAAAAAAAGAGTAGAGTCTATAGGAAAAATCGCTTCTCCTGACATATCCCTTTCTATGATAAAAAAGTTGCAATCAATCGCCTGAGCCTTAATAGATCATCATCCCAGTGGCTAGACCTCATTTTGAGATATCAGACAATTTTCTCTTAACCGGTTCAGTAGTGAGTAACTGTTCACTTTTTAGAAAAGAAAAATAGAACATGCTTTCCCCCGCAAAAAAAGATGGCTTCCAAAGGAAAAGAAGAAAATACAAATGCTCAGTTCCAGGTAAAAAGTGGTCTCATTCTCCTTTCGAAGGAAGATTAACAGAGCAAAATATCTGTGGAAGCAGAAAAATGCTCTGTGCTTACAGCACCAAGAGGAGCCATGCAGAGGCCTAGCTCCATGTGACTCAAGTCCCTTGCAGAATCGAATTTTCTGAAAACAGCATTCTCCCTCCTACAGCACAAGTACAACTCAGGTTACCCTGCAAAGGTGAGCTCCATCACTTGCTAGATTTGCAGTCACATGAAGTCCTAAAAACTTACTAACAAAATTTTTAATTCTCACTTTAAAATAAGGTGTAACGTTTTCACCCTAAGTTCCTGCAGGACAGCAGGCAGGTAGAGTTCGTCATCAGGGAAGCAGCCAATGGCATGTGCCGCAGACCTGCCACTGATGAGCGCAAGACCATTCTCTATTTTCCCGCTTTTTATTTTTGATTAGCACATGTGTGCAGCACATAGCGATCACATTCCTCTGGGGAGCTGTTGGGTGCGTGTGCACAGCACACCTTCGTTCTATCTCCATCCCCTTTCCTTCTCTTCTGCCCCTACTGTTGGTTCCCCCTCTGCAAAAGATGTGTCTCCCTGTCTCCTCGTATCTTGTCTTTCTCTCTTTTTTTCCATTTTATGTTTCTCTTATACACAGAATGCTGAGCTACACAATGTGCTGAGAGTATCGGAAGTCCAAGTGGAATCAGAGACAGACTGTGCTTCAGAACCTACAGATGGGGGAAAGTGTAAATCTGGCTCTTCATTAGGGCTCCGATACCTGCAGCATGTACAAGTCTCCCAGTCAACAATGAAGAACACCTGTGCTCCAAGAAAATGACCTCAGTGTTCAAGCATTTGCCATATAACTGTCATCAAAAGCCCTGTGAGAAAATATATAGGCCAAAGAGATTGTCTAATAAAGGATATATTAACTTTCCTTCCTCAAGATATTCCAAGCTTTGTACCCATACACGGTGATCTCATCAGAAAACCATACGCCTGGACTTTATTACTCTGGTCCCTGTAGGTTTGTCGTCTCTGAATCATGAGTTAACATCACGCCAACAGACTTCAATCAGGATTTATTTATTGCCATGAATAAAATATCTCTGCTTGAGGCTTCAACCATTATGTCATTCCTGTTTCCCTCTGCACCAGGATAAATCTTATTGCTCACAATT
Organism: Petromus typicus; assembly: GCA_004026965.1. Classification (NCBI taxonomy): domain Eukaryota; kingdom Metazoa; phylum Chordata; class Mammalia; order Rodentia; family Petromuridae; genus Petromus; species Petromus typicus. The sequence continues at coordinate 10,999 of PVIR01019161.1, forward strand.
GCTATAACTCCTCCTTCTGTTGGACCATCAGCTCTGAATTTTCCACACCTTCATGATGAAGAGAAACAAAGTTCAAGAGAATGTCTTAAATTTATGAAAACTAACTTTACTGGATAATTTAAACACAAACTGCCGCAAACAATTTTATAGTAAGACTGTCTTTTGAGGATGACACTGTAAAAACAGTCTTGGTACTTGTGGAAATAAAATTTTGTTCAGAATGAACCAGACATTAAGCTTGAAGTTTTTAAAATTACTACACTCGTAAAGAAGAGAATATTGGCTTCCTGCTATGAAGAAAATGATGCAACGTAGTAGAAAGTTGTAGCATGTTGTAGAATCAAAAAACATATACTTGAGTCCAAGCTTCAGCATCAAGCATGAGACTTTGATCAAGAATTTCATCAAAGCTAAGTTCCTCACTATGATCTGTAAGAATCACCTCTATCAGCCTCTCAGAATATCTCCTCTGTTATTCTGGGGATACTTACAATGGCATAAGCCCACTGGACATTTAAAACCCTCTCTATCATGACATTCAGATGAGATAAACTTATAAAAAAATTTTTGTAAACCATAAAATAATTTATATCTTTAAAATAGCATGACTGTTTTTTACTATTATGAATATTTATAAAGATAGTACATTCAAGTTTTCATTTCAAGTCTTCACAAAAGCTATTTATACTCAGTATCTCCATGTCTTGGCTGCCCATACCTTCTCAAAACTAGTCTTCACCCAATACAACTGTGACTTTCCTGATTATAGCTGCTCTTCTTCATGATACTACATCTAGTGATCAGTTCAGTCTTTATCTGGCAGTTATCTGCCCTTCAAATACTTTGCTTTAAATACTGAACAATATATCCGTATGGTTTTCCTTTATTTCCTCAGTCACTGTGCTGCATCCACCGAAGGTCAGGGGTTGAAGCCTTCGTCACCAGCAGTGGCACCACTGGGACGTGGGCATCTTCAGGCGATGGGGCCTGATGGAAGCATGATCTGTGGGGCTGGAAGGAGATGTTAGGGCTCTGATGAACAGCCTGGCCCACCACGTGCTCCTGCTTCATCAGAGACATCAAAACAACAGAGCCAAGCAAACAGAGATGGAAACCTCCAAAACCATGAGCCAGAATGGACCTTTTCCCCCTTTAAATTGATTTTCTCAGGCACTTTGTCATAGCAACATAAAGCTGACTGACCCATCCTCCTCCTCAAATCACAGTCAGCCTTTCTCTTTTCCCATCTTCCAATCCTAGAATGCCACACTAAATCAGGTTCTCAAGACATATTTCCTTGTAGTATGTTAGAATGGAATGGCTCCTTATGCAGTCAGTCACTGGTACCACGTACTTAGTACAGTCAGATGTAGAACTGAAGTAATACCTTCAGATGACTACTCTGCCAGGAAGGTCTTGAGAAAGGATAGCAGAAGTAGCCACAAAGTACAACAGGATGGTAGGGTTGGGATGAGTCACCACAGGGCAAAGGATAACAATTTAGAGAATAAAAGAATCGTTCATTTTCTATGAATAGTACCCTTCTGATTTGTATTTCAGAGGCCCATAAAGTCAGAGTGTACCTCCCCCAGGGGAGCTGGCTTCTTCCACCAATAGCATGTGCAGTCTCCTCGTCGTGACGTCTGTCACAAATGCATGCCACTGGCTCAGAGGGCTAGTGGATTCTGCTGAGCTGAGCACCGAGCACCACTGCATGTCAAGCAGCGGACCGAGCCTTGTGGCGAAACCCAGTGTGCTCTCTGTCCTGCCGCAGCTGGCCATCAAGAGACAGAACCTACAGTGGAAGATCTCCTAAGATGCGGTGCCCAGCAGTGCCCTGGTGGCATCTACGACACGTCACAGGTGCACAGGAAGGTACTACCTGGTCGGTCTACTCACCGAAGTAAGCAGTGGGACATTTCCCAAGAGGGTAACACAAGAGCTAAGCCCTGAAGGGAAAAGAGGAAAAAGGGAGGAACTTGTTGCAGATTTTAAAAAAGAAAAGCCTGTTACTGAAATGAATCAGACATACAGTTTAAATATCACGTGATTTCTCTTACAAAAGAAATTCTAAGTATAAATAGACCGTAATAAAAGATACATAATGGAAAATAGATCTTTTGCAAATCAAAAGGTATCAAAAGAGAGAAGGGGTGAGGGAGGAGGAGAAGGGAAAGAGATGAAAAGTGTGTCATGTCCATGGACCAACGTGCACATGCTCCTTACGCTGCATGTAATCATTTGGTACTGCAAAGTGGACTAGTAAAAATAAACCTTTTTTAAGGGAAGCCACTTAGTGTGGTTGGAGACATTCTTAGAGGCCATGGTAGAAGAAATAATTTTGATTCTAAGGAGTGGGACAGGAGGTTATGAGAGCATGAACAGGATACATTTTGATTTGTGCTTTGCAGAAAGAGAACTGAAAGGAATGTATGTGATTTAGCAGACCCCTTCATGCCTAGAGAAGCTCTCTAACCCCCTGCTATACCAGCCGAGGAGCCAGGGCAGTGTCGCTGTAAGAAGAGGATGTGCTATGTAAGAAGAGGAACTTGCTCAAAAACAAAACTTAAAATGTATTCTCAAACAACACCGAGTAACACTGTGGGCTGGTAATAAACAATGGCTATATTAATAAACAAGTCATAGAATAGAAATAAGACCAGCAATTAACAAATATTTGGAAAAACAACATTCCTTAGAAGTCAACAAATTTTTAAAAGAAAATATACCTACTCGTACTTAGAAGATCAGCCTAGACTTTTTTTAAAAAAATGATAATATTCTAAGGGGCCCTGGCATTTTGGAAAACTACTTTTATTTGCTGAGATAGGAGGATGAATTGGCAAAAACTTCCTGGAATGCAACTTAACAATATGCATTAAAAACCTTTTTTAAAAAACACCATCTTTAGATTTCTTAGAAATACAATCTAAACAAATAATTGGAAATGCAAATAAAATTCTCATTCAAAATATGTTCTTCTGAGAAGCATTTAAAAAACAAAAAATTAGAAATAATTATCCAACAATAAAGAAACAACAACTACAGCACATCTATTGTACACCTATAAGATTTGGGATTTGTTTTCAAAGAATTTTTAAGGTAGTGTATGAGCTATGTCCCCAAACTATAAAACTATATACTTCATTGACTTTTGCACATATGCACATTTGTAAAAACAGGCTAATATGAAGAGAACTGCTTTTCACTAGAAGGTAGATATCTTCACTTTTTGGACTTTGTAAAACATTTTAGTTAATGTCATTGAAAAGTTCACCTCTCCTAGGAAATCTCCTAGGACCCCCAAGTAGGCTGTTCACCCTCTTTAGAACTTTTATGTTAGTTGTAAATATTGCATCATGTACATTATGACTGTCCACTAGTTTCCTCTCTCCTTCACAAAATGTGTGTCAGAACACTAGAAATGGCATATTGATTGTCTTCATACTCAGCAGTTAGGGAGCTGAGGTACACCTACAGATTCTCTTTGGCTCAGAGCAGCCACAGTATGTCTGGTCTTAATGCTGCTGGGGCAGTAACTTGAACGACCTTGACAGAGCTGGCTGAATGATCCACCATTCTCAGTTTGTCTGGTCCAAGCCAACAAGACAAGTGCATAGGCAGGAATTCCAGCACTGTCTCTGCTCGTCTGGGCATGAGCTACAGTACCCAAAGGAAGAAAAGCTCTCCTGGGAAGTAGTGCTCCCAGGCCTGGGTAAACCTAGCTGCTGCAGAAGGTCCTAGCACCTCCACTGTCCTGTATTCCACGGATACCCGGGGCTGAGAGTTGGCATTTTGGAGGGTTCCGTCTTTTGTATATTAGAGACATGATGGCTGACACAAGCCTTCAATGCGATTCTTTCATTTCCCTATGGCAGTACCAAGGGGTTCCCTTTGTCCTACTCCTTGGATACATTTAGATATAGAGAAGATAGATGATAGATACACAGATAGATAGATAGATAAATAGACAGATAGATAGATTAGATTAGATTAGATTAGACAGATTTATGAATAGAAAAGAGATAATTCGTGTATATATATACATATTTTATAGATTATAAATAAGATTATAAGACCTTGAGGCCATTATATATACATGATGTACATATTCTTATATGTATATAGATACCTATAAATACATAGATACATGGGGATTTTCGTAGCTTCTGGTTTTCCCTACTAGGAAAGTGAACCTTTACTGCTATAAAGCCGCCTGTCTGGTTTCTCTCTGGGAAATGTTCTACAGCTCCGATGAAGATTCTCTACTCTGTAGCCATGACGGGGTAGCCTCACTCTCCCCCAAGGCCTCTGCTTTCCAGCCATCAAGGGGTTTCAAGACTTTCTGGTCTTATTTCTAGTTTATTTTAAATATATATATGAACTACCTTCTTTCTTCTGATTTTCTCTTCTAATTAAAAGTTTCTGATAACTTTATTTTCAACTCAGTTAATTAGGAGATTTCATGCCAGCAATGGTGGCCAATAACTGGGTACATGAGGTTTGAAGCTGATGCCAACAAATCTGCCTGTCAATTCAAAATATTACTAGTGCTATAGTTTGTTGAATATTTGTTTGCATAAAATCTAATCCCTACATTTTTAAGTAGCTGATTCTCCCAAATGTTCCCTAATTCATAGGTCTCCTATGAATATTGTTTTCCTAGCATTCTTAATGTTTCCATTCCAGTCTTCTCTCTTCTTCATCCTTAAAAAGAAAAAAGAGATACAAAACAAGGATAAAGTTTAGAATGCAGAGAAGGAGGGAGGAGGAGGAGGAAGAAGCAGAGTGTGAACAAGAAGAAGAGGAGACAGAGGAAGCTAATGTCCTCTTTTAATCTAAAGAAAAAATCCAAGTATGTCTCTGGCAGTGTAAGTGCACAAAGTGTGACAGCATCCTGCGCCAAAGCGACCACAAGAGTTGAGATCAAACAGATGGAGTCTTTTGAAACCATTTTTCATAATGAAAAATCAGATGCAAAAAGTCCAACAAAGAAAATGTTTGCTGAAGAATATTTCTCAAAGCAAAAACAGGTGTCATGGTGCATTAGGTATCTGACAGTGTGCAAATGAAGGAAGCTGTGTCCCTTCTTCCTACTTTTCATTTGATGTGCGCTTACAGGAAAAGGAGGATCTACAAGTGTGTAGGAAGCTCAGTCCCTGGGATTAAGTCTGGACTGGCCCCTCCTTGGCCAATGGGGACATAAGCACAGGGTGTGATACAGGCCAGGAATTCCCAACAGACTCTTAATAACCAAGTCTAGAATGAAAGGAACTTTAGTTTTCCCTCTTTGGCAGAAAATGTTATATCTTCTTTTATATTTTAAAATTATTCACAGTTCATATGGTTTTCAGACCACTTTCCAGAGCAAAGGCATTATCCTCCTGCGGGATTTCTAGGCCACCAGCCAGATGCACATGTGCACTGCAAATAAAGCCTTCCACTTGGCAGTGTGCAAGGGAAGCAACTGAAAAGCATCTAAAAAGCTAATCGGGTAAGAGAAACACCTGCACCTTCTTTCTTTAAATGTCAGGCTCTGTTCTCATGCATGTCAAGCCACAGCAGTGCTGGATGGCTCCCAGGAACCCAGAATTCCAACCGGACAGATGCAAACAGCAAACGACAGCAGACAATGACATGTACAAAACACGAAATACACAGACACCTCCCTTTGTCCTGGTGTTGGCTTGCAGGAAAGAAAGGGATAACACCCTTTGCAAAATACAGCTTTTGCCTTTGCCTAGGTTTAACTTCCTCAAATGCATCTTTGCTCACCAAACATATCATCGTCCTTGCCACAGTGACATTATTATATATTATTGGTGATGGAAACAGGAGATTAGCTCAGCCACAAGGAACTCATAGTGATAGGAAAGGGGCATGAGGTTTTCCAAAAACAAAGCCTTCCCATTATTCTGGCTGTCCTTAAGGAAAAGGCCCAAACTCAGTGTGGTCTTTAAGGTCCTGCAGGGTGACTGCTTTGCCAGCCATGCCCCGCCCTGCTTCCCTCCTGGACTTACTCTCTGTCACTCAGGCACCACACGCACCGTCCTCCCTCCCTCCACAGGGCCTGTGCCCATACCATTCCCCACATGGAATTTCTCCCATCTCACTGATGTCTTCCGCATTGCTTTTGCCAACCTCGATCCTCGTCATATGGAGCGCCCAGCCCAAACTTGCCAGCTTCTCATTCTTTCCCAAACCCTCTCCTCATCTCAGCTCTGCCCCTCCTACCAGAAAACAAAGACAAAACTTCCACTGGAATGACACTGTTCTCTTTAGCACCTTTCAGCTCAGACCAGAATGGCTGTCCCCTGTCATGGATCTGTACTCAGTCTACCTCCCTCACTGGACTCCAAGCTCCAAAGACACATGTGGGTTCCCCTGTGTGTCCTGAATCCGACCCAGCGCCTGCCCCACGGTAAGCACCCAATAAAGACTGACAAGTAAAGGAAAGGTAGGAAGGCCGGTAAGACAGTGTGCCAGGGCCCAGAGTGTCCACTCGGCCTCGCCCTGGACTGTCTCTTCCTTTCTGCTGCAGCCTCCTACAGCACAGAGTCCTCCCAGATGGAAGATCCATGTCCAATTCTTTCCTGATCCTCTTTTCTTTATTTTTAACGATTTGATCATATCTGTCATTTTTAGCTACTTGTTAATATCTCTCTTCATTTTACATGTTAAAAAAACCTATAATGGAAAATAAGTTGCTTGAATTTTTTATTTTTTATTTTTGTGAGTACATGTTTGCACTGCGCACTGGAGTTGTTGCCTGTGTTACTCACGGGCAGGATTTCAGTTCCTTTTTCCATCCCACATTCCTGCCCTCTCTTCCCCCTCTTTCCATCTCTTAGTCCCCTTCCCTTCTGAGAAAGATCCACCTCCCTTGATCCTAATAACTGTCTCGCACTTTGCTCCTCATTTACATTTGTGTTTCTCATAGTAGAGAAACTGTGCAATAGTGAAACTTCTGTGTCTGATTTATTTCACTTAACAACGTGGGCTCCAGGTGTATCCGTTGTTCTACAAATGGCTCGAGTTTACCCTTCCTGATGCAGAGCAGTACTCTGCTGTGTGCAGATGCCACGTTATCTTTACACAGGCCTCTGTTGATGGACATAACTTACAGCTGCTTCCAAGAGTGACCTGCTGTGCATTGTGCTGCTGTAAACACGGGCACGGGTATCTCTACGTAACATGCTGTATCGGAACGTACTGTGTCTGCCTCCCCTTTTCCTCTGCCATCTCTACCAGCCTAGACCTCATATTTATGTTTCTGATACCACTCTCCCATGTTCTGCCAGGGCTTCCACTCTTGTAGTCACTGATTTCTTTGCTTTTGCGTCTCACTACCATGGCAAAGCTCAGAGGATCAGAGGCTCATGGTATTTAAGGCCTGGGAGTGACCTTGAAACAAAGGGCCCAGCAGCACTCAGGCCTCAGTGTCCTTGTCACCTGCAATGGGCTTCTTTAAAAGGAATCACAAGGTCCCAGATGCAGCAGTCTCGGTTAAGGAGCCCAGAGAATGATCTACATGGGAGGGACCCAGGGGAGACGTCATTCAGAGAAGCAGCATTCAGCCCAGCGGCCTCCGTGGGCCCTCAGGGCCACCCCAGGGGCTGTGGAGGCTGTGCCCTCACCCCACTGTCACCCTGCGAGGTGGCTCTGCTCTTGCTCTACATAGTAGACTCACAGGCGGGATTTCACGTAGAGAAGGTTCTACAGATTGGAGAAGGAAGTATTGGAAATGACACGACTCCCAATTCTAATGTTTTATAGATGAGGAAACTGAAGTCCTTGACCCATAGGATTTCACATAGAAAGTTAAGGATGTGCTGAAACCAGAGTAAAGCCTCCTACCAGGAAGTTGATGGACTGTCCCAAAACACTCTGCTTCGTGCCCAAGAATCTGCACAGTGAAGGCTGCCGCTGGGCATCATGTAACAGAAAGGCGGCCTCAAAAAGACATCCTCATCCGCCGTACTCACTGCAACTTCCGGCTCTTCCTCAAAGTCAAAAAGATCGTGAAAGGGAACCATTTTGAGTTGATGCAGGGCATTAAGGCAACCACACAGTGCAACAAAAGATATTTATGAAAGAGGACTCCAAAGCCACTGCAGAAAGTACAAGAGTGATGCGGTAAGTGTGTTCAAAGCCAAGAGAGTCTTTGAGAATGGTTAGTAGTAATGTGTCATTTACTGTAACAAATTTTTATAATTTAAGCATTCATATTCTTTCCCAATCATACCCCTAAATAAAAAGAGCTGGGGACAATTCCCAGTATGACAAGAAAAGAAAAAGAAGAGAAAAAAGGGAAGGAAGGAAGAAGGGAAAGAAGGAAGGAGAAAGGGGGGGAAAAGAAAACTACATTTTTTTAATTAATGCCCTGAAGTCTCCAAGGCCGTGGGGTTTAGGATGGATATGCTTTTCAAAACATGCTCCGACCCTCTTCCCTATGTCAACTTAGAAGAGATGCATAGAAATCTATTTCTAAAGAAGAAAGAGAAACAGGCTTGACAGGGCGCCTGGAATGCGATGTATTCTTAACTCCCACGGGCACTACGATAAGAGGCCCTCCGACACAGAAGGGCAGCAGCAACGAGGCTGAGTCCAGAGCCCAGGAAGATGAGTGCCACGTGGTGCAGAGGGAGGCAGATGGGAGGGGGGGCTCCAGCCAAATGCACTGGGTTCTGAGGGGCCAGCAGGATCTGAAAGGCCAGCGGCAGAGAATTTTAGGGGAAGAAAAATGTGCGACTTGCACCCTGCCCACGGAGGGGTGTACGAGGTGAACCTCCTCAGCTGTCTTCCCCACAGCCCCAGGCGGCTCAGCAGCATTCTCCAAGGCTGTTACACGACGGGCTCTTTGAAGGAGAAAGAAGGACGCGGAGCAGCTCACATGTGGGTTGCATCAACTTGAAAAAGAATTCAAAGAGATGCCACTGCAAAAGTCACGGGCTGAGTTCTGCAAGTCCCCTAATTTCGAGATGCACCTCGTTTGGGGAAACAGTCACCATGTAGAAATTCAACCTGTAAAAAATTATATCTATGCAATGTAATAACTGATTGGCATGGAAAATTGTTTGGAAGCACTACAGCCCTCGGTGGCAAACCCACGGGAGACGCACTGCAGGGACCTGTCTGTTTTCACTGGAGATTGTAAAGGGCCCACCCTCCCGGGCCCACCCTCCCTGATGGCGGGTTCACAGTTCCCATGCAGAAACCCACCCTTTGGCACCGGGCCCTCCCGTCTGCCAAGCCGGCAAGCAGAAACTGCCCAACAAGTGATCAGCGCAAGACTTAAGAGACTAACATTCATTTACTGACTGAAACTATTTTTGAAACACTTTTATTATGAGCTATCAGCATGAGTTAAAATTTAATTTCACTTTCAGACTTTCACTCCTTCCAAACAGCGCTTAGGGCAACTCCCCTCAGCTCCCTTTTGAACTTATTGTTTCTTAAGCCTATAAAAGAATATTTTATTGCACTATTTAAAAAAAGAAAAAGAACAACCAACTATTTTTCTCCTTAAGTTTTCCCTTAAAATCTGCAGGTCTATTTATGTAGACCCTAGATAGCATTCCCTTAGACCCAATGGCGTGATCATAATGCAAAAATACTTTGGATAGGTTGAGATTAGAGTTGGAGAACTGGTCCTCTCGGGTTCTGTGTTTCGCCCAAGAAGTCTCCACGCTAACTGCAAATCTGTAACTGAGACAACACCACACAGGCCCTCCCCAGAGCCCTCGGAAGACACACACACCACACATCCACTGCAGACCCAGCAACGTCAGGGACTGCGGGGGTTTGCTGTAGTGAGTTGCAGGTGCTTCACACCAATAATTCATTCTTAGCCAACACTGACATTTTGTATCAAATCAGCAAAACCTGCCCATGAAGAGCTACCCTACCTCTCTCCCTAGGTTCGGTTATCCCCAAGAGGCCAGCAATAAATAATAGTTCTCTGGGCCATTGGCCTTCAATGCCTCTGACCTGGCTCTGCCAGCCAGTCTTGCAAATCACTGTCCAAATTTCCCACAGGGCTTCTGTACACCAGACCTGGTGGGTCACCTTCACATGCAAGTGTTATCTGGTTAGTAGTTATAACAAAATAATCACATTCGAATGGTTTAAAGCGAAAGATATTTGGTCATTATTACATTTTTTAAGATAACATTGGGTTTTTTATCTTATGTTGTGATTAAAATAAACTTGGAGCTTGTTGGAGTTCTGACATTCACCTATCCAGGAAACTCCCCAACCAGATGGAGCTGAAACCTCCCATGGTTGACTGTGCAAACCAGGATACACTGACCAAGACTGCTGTCTGTGCATCAAGCAATGCCCCAAGTTCTGATTACTCAGTACAGGAAACAGTAGATTCGTGGAACTATGCTGGGTGATTTTCATAAAGAAGTCCCCAAATCCGAGCCTGATTGAGCAGGGTCACTCCATTAATTTAGAAAGAGCAAGAAATTATATTTTAAAATTGAAAGAGGCTAAACATTCAAGCAATAGGAAAGTGGTTCTGTGAGTTCTGAGACATGTACTCAATGGAACGTTACGCACCCTTAAAAATTATGTGTGTGAAGAGCTTATAAAGACATGGAAAAAGCAGTAATGCTGCAAAGTGAAAACAGAAGGTTGAAAACATAAATATATAATTATAAGAAATCCTGGCATAGAAATAAAGACAGAATGGAAATATGAGTACTAATGATGATTACTTTTGGATAATAGCTGAGTGGAAGTTATTTTCTTCTTTTGAGATTTTCTCGGTTTTCAAATTTCTCCTAATGAGCATATGAAAAGCACATATAGTGAAGCAAGGAGAAAATGTCTGAGATCTTGTACCCCGGAAGTCATGACTCAGTCAGTGGTAGAGTAGCCACAGTGATGACTGGAAAGTTGCTCCGCCTGAAATAGTGTGTTTGCTCACACGACCAAGCAGCATCCAAGACACTGCATTGGGATCCCACACAGACAGCTCTGAGGGAGGCGCCCCCACAGGGCAAACAAGAAAGGCTGAGAGGAAGCAACATCCCCAGCACTCAGAGGACAGCATCGCACAGGAGCCCAAGGTCACGTGCAGTGTGAAATCTAGAGGGAAACATCATGCTGACAGAACGTTACCTGGACAGGAAGTCTGAGCTCAGATTATTCTCACACAAATGCATAACTTCAAAAGATTTAGAGAAATAAAAATACAAGGAAAAGCAATTCCGATTCTGTCATTAGCAGAGGTACCCCCCCATAGGTGCTGACGGCCTGGAAAGAGAGCTCAGTACAGAGGTGGGGGGCTCCTCCCCCTTCTCGGCTCGGGCCCCACCCCCCCTCAAGACACACTGCAGTGCAGCCTCATCCTCCAGAGAGAGACGCCGGCATGATACTGCATTTCACATTTCATGGTAATCAGATCAAAAAGTGTGAGGAGAAGAAGAGTAAATTGAATTTTAATAATGTATTTTATTTTATTCAACATATTCAAATGTTATAATCTTAAAAACCAAAATCCAAGACTGATCCCTCAGATGGCGGAGCAGAAGCAGACAGCAGGTCGCAGCTTCTCACGAACCTGGATGGACAGCTGGAAAGAGCGAGGAGGAGGAGATCAGTGAGGAGAAGGAGGTAAGAAGAAAACCCACACTACTGCAAGCTGCAAACCCAGTGTGGGTGTTCACAGAAGAAATGCGCTGCAGGCCCTCCGCTTTGAAACGGGGGCCCCTCATCAGCTCACAGGCCACAAAACGAGCAGAGTAGCAGCAGCTTAGGTGTGCAGAAGACACAGACATGACAGGCGTCTGGCATGCACACAACTCGGAGGCTGCAGCTTAGCCCTGACTGGCCCTGCCCAGGTGGAAAGGCCCGCAGACTCAGGATTCACCTAGCGACACCCACCTAGTGCTATGGAAACATGACGGCCTCCTCCGCCGTACACGGGGGGCTCCGATACCGCAGGTCTTGGGAAGAGACTTTACCCATCCAAATACTGTGGTGTGGGGAATGTTCTGAACTCATTTTGCTTTTTAGCACTTCATGGAATATTCTCCAAACTAGAACATATTTTAGGCTATAATGTAAGTTTTAACAAATACAAATAAATTGAATAATTTCTTGCATCTTATCGCATCATAATGGAATGCAACTACAAATCAACCACAGCACGAACTATACAAGCACATGAGATAGAGCAGGTCATTCTGAATGATTAGTAGGTCCCTGAAGAAATCAGGCAAGAATTTTTAAATTTCTAGAATCAAATGAAAACAGAAACACAACTTACCAAAGCCTCCAAGCTATAGCAGTGGAAGTTCTAGGAAGAAAGCTTACAGCTACGAACGCCTACATCCAAAACTCAAATAAATCACAAATAACTCAATGATGCATCCTGATATTTTAGGAAAACAAGATCAAACCTGACAGAAGAAAAGAAATAAGAAAGATCAGAGTGAAATTAATGAAATAGATATTCAAAGAACAAAATACAGAATAAATAAAAGATTTGGTTTTTTGAAAAGACAAGCAACATTGATGAACTCTCACCAAAAACTAACCAGAAGAGAGAAAAGCTCATCCAATCAATATGAATAGAGGTTGTGAGCATGGTGGTTCACATCGGTGGGAAGGCTGAGGCGTGAGGAGCACCAGGAGTTCGACACCAGCTTGGGCCATATTGTGAGTTTAAGGCCAGGCTGAGCTACACAGTGAGAAAAATTAGAGATTAAGAGATACTACTGAAATCCCTGACAGAGTTGAGTTCATTCCAAGGTCACAAGGGTACTTCAATATATGAATATCAGTAAAAATAACACATCACATAAACAAAATCAAAGATACAAATCCTAGGATTGTCTCAGCTGATCAGAAAAGGCCTTTGACAAAGTTTAGCATTCTTGAAGGATAAAATCCCTAAAGAAACGAGGTCTTGAAAGATCATATCTTAGTATAGTAAAAGATATATAATAAACATATAGCCACTATCTACAACCAGTGAAATTATTTCCTTTAAAATCAGAAACAAGACAAAGATCTCTGCTCTTACCAGTCCTACTCAATTTAATACTTGATGTTTTCAATTATAATAAATTAGAAAGAAATAAAGGGGATACAAATTGAAAGAAAGAATTCAAATTATCATTACTTGCAGGAAATATGATCCTATACTTAGAACACCCTAAAAAAAAACCCCAAAAAGAATTTTAGGGCCGATAAATCTAGCAAAGCATCAAGATAAAGCAGCAACATTTTAAAAATCTATCATTTTTCTTTACACCGATAATGAACTAGCTGACAGAGTAATCAGGAAAACAACTCCACTCACAATTATTCTACAAAAGAAAACAGGAATCAACCTAATGAAAATGATGAAAGAGCTCCACAATAAAAATCATAGAACACAGGAAAAACGAACTGAAGAATACAAGAGAAAATGGAATGACCTCCCACACTCATGAGCAGACAGGATTAAAACAGTTAAAATGCCCAAGTCACCAAAAGCATCCTGCGGACTCAGTGCCACCCCATCAAAATTCCAATGGCATTCTTCAAAGAACTACCAAAAACAAACCTTAAAATTCACCAGGAAATGCAAAAGGTGGTTAGTACTGCCCAGGAGCTGTCCTCTTGAGAAGCATTTAAGCATCCCCTGGTGTTCCCAGATTCAATCGGCAAATAGCTTTTCGTGGCCTGGGGCAGGGAACATAGGCTTCCTCTCCAGAGCTCTGTTTGCTCCTGCGAGACAGAGCCAGGCCAAGCCTACTTGATTTTGAAACTGAAGTTGTCAGAAGATCTTATCCACAGCTAATGGAACATCCTTTTCTTAAGCACTTTAACATATTACATCAGTTTGTAGATGGAGAAAATTTGTCCCCATTGGGAAGAAATCAAAAAAAAGCCAAAAAAGGAAGGTTTGAAGGAAGAGGTCTCACCTTCATGGTTATTTCGTGGCTTGGGTTTAACGTGTTGAGCTTCACAAGCAGCACATTGCCAACTCATTGTAGATGAGCAGCACCCCAGACACTGAAAGTGTAGCTACATATGCTTAATTACATGTGCGTGCTGCATATGCATAAACAACATATTATGTTATGCCATTTACCTTTATATAATTAGATCCCAAACCCTTCAAACACATATTAAGTGGAGAGCTGATCAATCACACGCTACATCATGAACATCTAGGAGAACTCTAACTTGGGCTCCTCCTTGCTGTGGGACCCTGGACTAGTCATTGCCTTTCTGAGCCCTATCTCGTATCTGTAAGACACCTGCACCTCATAGTTTTATGAGAATTAAGTAGGAAGTCTGAGGCCCACACACGGCGAACATGTGTTGAACCTGAACACAGCCACCCACCTTCTTTGCTTCTAAACACAGGAAAGGCAAACATCTGAAGCCCAGAATAAGTCATTTTCCAAAGTCACACGGCAACCACTTGCTTACATAATATTCCCACCCCAGCCTTTCCCCTCCAGACCCCTCTTCTCAGTGCTGACTATGCCTTGACTCCCCCAGGACAAGCTAGTGGCCTCTGTTCTTACATACTGACTAATTTAAGACCATCTGCCAGGAACAGACAAGGGAAGCCACACACACATGGCAGTACCCATTGCCAGTGGGATACTGGACACCCAGCCTCAGCCAAACCTAAGCCTTCTTTCTATGTTCACACCTGAGCAGTGACCTACAGGTGCCCAGGACAGATCCAAAGTACCTTAATATTTTTTTTTAGTATTGTCATGGGTTTGATAGTATATTCCCCGCTCTTAAAGATGCACTCCAAAAGCAAATCTGAGGTGAGGATCCGTGTGCAAGTGGTTCATTAAGAAAGGAGTTGTGGTTAAGGAAACAAATTTTATGAATATAGGGGGGCGTAGGGTGGGTAGGGCTATGGGAAAAAATGAGAATTAAGTTGTGTCTTATACTGGTACAAATCCCCATTATGGAGTGCAATCATGATGTGTATATGTAATGTACTAATAAAGATTAAAAATTTAAAAAAAAAAAAAAAAAAGGACTTGTGGAAGCAGCTGGGAAGAAGCTGAGACCCCGGGGAAGACACTGAGCAAAGGTGTTCACAGCCAGCCTCGTCCTCCGCCTGAGCCCGGGAGGCAGCACAGGGACACCACTCCCCAGAACTAGTCCAACTCAAAGCAGGGCAACTTCTCTCATTATCTAATGCCAAGAGGAGCTGGCTCCAAGACCCCATGGACAACTCTCCGAAGACAGTGGCTGGTGTGCAGCCTGAGAAGGGGCGCACACTGGAGCCGAGGTGAGGCCAGGAAACCGACGGCATCTGCTATAAAAACCAGCCCCAAAAGAGGACCTGGAGCTCTCTGTGCTCACAGGTCACCAAAGTCCCCCAGGTCCCCGCTCAGCTCATCTCCAGATCCTGGCACATTCTGCCGAAACCATCATCCCAGGCCCTTCAGCAAAATGGAATGGGACAGCTCCTCTGGCACACTGCCTTCTCTCAAGTGACAGGCTGATGCTCAGTCTGAAAACTCAACAGACGCCGTGGGAGGCTCACAGGACGTAAACGCACCCCAAGCAGAAGAACCCCGCCCTACAGCAGCTCCAAAATCTTCCAAATGGAAAATTCTGCCTGATTTTATGCCACACGTTTAAGAATATCCCATGTCCAAAAATACATGATTCTGTCTTCAAAACTTCTGAATCAACAATATTTTTTAAAATGTTATTCCTCCTGGAAATAAAAAAGATGCTGTTTCATAAGGAATTAAATGGCTAATGAAACCACAAGACAATAATCCTAATACTATTTGTAATAATAATGATAATGCTGGGCATCTGGTCTCCAAAGTTAATCCCAGAGGGTCTGGTAGCAGCTCCAACATCTAACACTATCCAGGTACCACCCAAAATTTAACTGATAATTTAGAGGCATAAAAAGATGTGCTAGGGCCATTGGCTTAAATTCAGATTCATTATGTGGTCGTAGCTTCATAACACACTTTCTATGAGATACTTCAGAGTAATGGTTATTAAACGTCCTTAGGAGACCCAGCCCCACATCATATAATGTCAGACCTAACTTGGGACAGTCAAGATACACCACAAATACTGCTCAAAGTCACATACCACAGTAGCTTTAAAGAGTCACCACTAAAATAAAAAGGCTACCAAGGCAGTGTGCCAACATACCATGCCAGCCCACATGTCCCTGCAGGTCCCCGCACACAAGAAACACTCCCTAACCCCACTTTACAGATGATGTTCACGTAGGTTAGGAGGTTGACCAGGACCACGGGACAAATACCATGCTTAATTCTGAGTCAACACCCATGTTTTCAATACCACACTGGAGGGGACAGTTCAAAACCCACTAATCCTGGCAATGAGCTGGCTGGTCCCAGGCATCTCCATGACGCGTCCTGGTCACCAGGGTGCTCTCTCTATATAGCTATAATGTTAGAGGAAGATCATTTTCTCTCCACTGAATGTTATTTGCTAAGACCAGCCAATAAAGAAAACTTACAGGGGCCTATGATGATTAGTTTAGCCAACACTTTAGAGATACAAAGAAATTATTTTTCCTGACCTTTCTCAGCAGTTCTATCATTTGAGTTTTTTCCCTTATATGTGGTTGTTTTACCATTTTTTTCTTAAGTTACATTTGTCACAATATTTAAATGACTCCAAACTTATTGATATGATTTACTACCAGAGCACAATTAAAAGTACGTTACAAATTTACCTTGCCATTTGTTATCAGTAGCAAAAAAAAAAAAAAAAGGAATACAGAAAGAAATAAAACAAAAAACTATTGAATAGTGTTTTGAAACTTAGCTCTGCAGAGTGCTTTAACTTTTGTTTATATGTAAATACATGTGTTTTGAGGCATTTCTGATTCCAGTACTGTTCTCACAAAGAATACCTCTTCATTAATGGGTGAATTTAAACATAATGAAAAAAACTGTGATGCGCCACAAAATCCAGTCACGACTGAACTGTCAAGAGAATATAAAATTCTTATCATCCCTTCAGATACCACATGCCAGAAGTCTCTGGATAATAGTGTCCAGAAACTGGCAGATTAAAAACTTCAAGGATCCATGAAATGGTCACTATCTACAAACCCTGGCACACGTGCCAATTTTAAACAGAAGTAAGTCTAAACACGAAGAATGTCAAAGACAGGTCTGCATTTCACAGGAGAATCTCCAGACAGATTTGAACTCCTGAGTCGAGTGAGCAGCACCAGGATTTGTTGAGGGTCAAAGAGTCATGAAAACAGAATGGAATCAGATTTCAATTTAAGAAAACAAGGGGGAAAAGAAACACATCTTTAATTAATAAGCGAAGCCACTGGTTGTCAAGACCTGTTGGAGGCCCCAGAAATCTGAACAACGTCCCAAAGAATGCTTCTCTTACTTGCCATCAATGAGCACTTCCGACTGCCGATTATTCACTTGATTATCACTCTTGTGACGAAACTGGAAAAAAAGATCAAAGTGTTTGTCATGGAAAACCATAAATCACATTTTATCACTTCAAATAAGAATACTGGGAAGATTTAGAGGTTCTCTTTGAAAACTATTGCCTTTGGTTCAGCATAAACCCAAGTTTAGAGCTACAACGCTGCCCCGTGTCCCACTCTAAATCAATACTCTTCTCGTGAAAGCTCATTGTGGACATCACCAGTGAAAGAATTCCAGCCACCTGCTAGACTCGTGGCTCTAATTCTCCCACAGGTATGGTTGTTCTCAAGACGACAAGATGCTTTTCTCATAATACCAGAGAAACCATACACTAATTTTGATGATGGATCTTGGAATGGAGGCTTCCAAGTCTCTCCCAGATGTGCTCAGAACTTTCCTAGAACTTCATTCATTGTGTTTTATGGGTCTCTTTCAAATGAAGAAGTTCCTTGTAACAACACATGTTTTTATTCTCCAAAAGTTCTAACATTAACAATGATCTCATGATAGGCAAGTGTCTAAGACAAAAATCAGAATGCACCATGGAACCACATTTGTTGTGGGTTTTTGTTTTACCCTCATGTGACCATATTTCTTATCATATATTCCAGTAATGTAGGGACCTCTAATGGCTCAGAAGAATCTAAGTATTCTGAGCTTTCCACTTAGACCCAGAAATCAGCAGACATTTAGATCAGTACGCCGTATCTATCGAGATCAGACAGACGGATTAAAAGTGAGGGTAATATAAAGACAGTAGATGAGCAGGGATAAGCTAACATAGAGACAGTTATTTCAGCATATTAGCTGACATGCACGGGTGAACAGGACGGTTTCCGAGACAAGAAACTTGGACTGCGTAGACCCTAATCACAAGGATAAGTGCTTTCCTCCTTTTTAACTCAAAATGCTGTATAGGTAGCACTATGTATGTATGCGTATAAAGTAGTGCTTCCCCTTGACTTGCCCTTTTCGGCCATCCTGAAACCCACCCCGATCTCTCTACCCTGCTGGGCCCACTCCATACAACTGCACAGCACAGTAGACAGAAGTGAATGCCTATTGTGAGTAAAAATAAGAAACATTTGGATATTATAAAATAGTGTACGTTTTTACAAGTAAACTCAGTCAGCCCACTCCTTGACGTGTGAGTTCTGCCCTCCAATAGAAAACAAGAGAAATGGAAGTCCTGTCCAATCTGAAGTGTGGCTGGGAGGGAGGCTGCGAGCATGCTCTGTCGAGACACCGCGCCTCCTCGGCACCTGCGCTCTGTCCCTCTCCATCCTGGCCTGCAGCACGGGAAGGTGTCTGTAAGGTCCTTCATTCTGTTTAGGTTTGGCCAAAGGTGATACCGGTGAGATGGGGCCTGCAGGAAGTGGAGAGGGGTGTCTATTCCCTGATTTCCTTCCATCTGGGTGAGCGATGGTTCTGCCCTCTGCAGACAGCACAGGCAACAGTGTTTGGTGCCCACCTACAATTCCAGACAACATAACTGCTTCCTACTTTTGCCTCCTCAGACCTAGAAGCAGTTTTGCTTTCTATGCTGCTATCCTAGGCACTTTCCTCCCCCACACTCTTTATAAGTGGTCCCTTCATTATTAAACTATGCATCGTCAGAGAGATACCTATCTCACGCCAAGACTCGGACTGGTGAAAATGTTCAGCGATTGAATGGTGTATATCCTCACAAAAATAAGAGCACATTCAAGCACTGACTGCAGCAGAATCAAAAGGACACTATGCCTGCATCTAACCTGAAAGTTATCCTCTAAACTGATCATCTGGACATCATGGGAAAAGCTGATCAGCTAGCTCATACCTAAGAGCTGAGCGGCACCTCTGGGCCTCAGCACGCAACCACTCCCACCTCGCTCAGGGGCCTTGGTGCTGGACGCAGCCGCCCGAGAGGATTACGGGTGATGGTCTCAAGCCCTGTGTATCCGTTAAAAGTTGCCCTTAGATGTTGTGTGTACATGATGCACAATGTGCACCATGAAACATTAGGCATCGTATTAAGGATGAGGACAGTTCTATCCTTTGGAAACATGGAAAATGAAGACAAGTTTATCAAATACGCATGTGTGGTACAGTTTGAAAGTGACTTACATCAAATTGATAATGCATAAAGTTGTTGATTATACATAAAACAACCATGAAGAAGCATCACATGAACCAACTTAACAAAAACAATCTTCCCATCTCTCTCCCATTCAAACACAGGGCTGGGTTTTCACTTTCTCCCAGCAGCTCTCCCCAATTCTCTGCTCAGATGCCTCTGAAGGACACCTTTCTCCCATAAAGAGCGAAGGCACTTTTAAAAATATCACCTTGTGGGTCGGGGATTTAGTTCACTGGTGCTGCTGCCTACCTTGCACAAGGTCATGACTTTGGTCCCCAGTATCACAAAAAAAGGACATTTGTGAATTTTTGTGAACACTTAATCCACAGTATTGTTCTCTATCACTGTCTTTACCCAGCCTACTCATTGATAAGTAGACTTCCCACTACCAATAGAACGATACAAAAAGAAGCATTGATTTATCTAAGGGTGTGGCTTGGGGGTCCATGTCGTCATTTCTGAATTTGAAACTCCCATCTCTGTATACATTTCACTTTTCCATCCCCCATATTCCTTGGCACAGAAGAGTGTGATGAGTATAGGCCAGCACTCTGAAGCCAGTCTCCCCTAGGTAGACTATGTTAAATTAATCCCTAGATTCCTATAGAAAACCATACACACACGCACACATACCTATTATATAATATAATATTGAATCACAAAATTCATTAATAATCAATAGTTAATCTAAAATGCAGACAGAAAGTAGAAAAACAAATGGGCATATTGAAAACCATAGCAAGATGATAAACTCAGACCTAATCATTACCGTGAAAACATTAAACATAGGTGAGCTAAGCACTCTAGTCAAAAGGCAGAGATTTTCATTCTGCTCAGAAAGAATTTCCCAACTATACGCTGAAAGAGAGATTAAGATGGACAAGAGAAAACACAAGTATGTGCTCACAGCAGAGGACTGCGACAGACACAGAGGGGGACATGTGTCATTGGAATATAAACATGTGACAGTTATTGGACTAAGACATATGCAGTCAACCAGAAACAGAATACATAACTTCAGATTTAAGACATTCGTTTTTCCTAAAATTGCGCCTTAAGTCTTTAGATTGGAATTGGGCATCCTTAGAGTTTACAGGCTGCAGAATGGTTCACCATCTTCCTCCTCACTTATTCGTATCAGTTTTTTGTCTTTTCAAACTTTTGATTTTCGTTTTTTAATGGTGTTTTATTTAACTGAAATGCTACAGACTGACTTCCATTTATTTTCATACATCTTTTCTCCACGGTGATTTAGAGGATCTTCAAGTCAGTATAAACAGTTCATAAATACATGGCCATTTAGGTTTAACCTGCACAGCACCTCACATTCTTAACCAAGGAAAATACTGAAGAGTGAATCTGGAAACAATTAACTAGGGCATTGCAAGCATGCTCCAAATATTTGTTTCTCTGAGGTAAAGGCACCGCACACCTGTTCAGGTAAGGAAATCCTCCTTACCAAACAGGACGATTTTCTATTTTTAAGCAGGGCTTAGGGCACCAAGCTGCCCGTTAGGTGTTTGTGTGGCAAAGACACATCCGATTTTATGCCATGAATCCACAGGGAGCAGGTTCCAATGACTTGAGCTCCTGCCCATTGCTCATCACACAGTGTGCTTCCCGGGGGGC